>LR749994.1:1081936-1169998 GCA_902729485.2 Mus minutoides
TGACACAAAAACTAGCCAGTACAGACAGTGAGAGATGTGCTCGCTTCGGCAGCACATATACAGACAGTGAGAGGCAGAATCCCACGTAAACACTTGCTTAGCTCAGATCGAAGGTGTGCATTTCAAAGTGCAAACCGTGTGTCGCTAGGTACAGGAATGAATGAAACTATGTGGGAAGAAAGCCACTCTTCGTTCCAAAGACTTCACAGGGTCGGCGGCAAGGACACTGAGAACAGCTGTTGGCTATGGATCCAGGTCTGGCTTTCTTTTTGCTGTTCTTGTCGTTTGGGGGTTTGTTTATTTTGGTTTTGGTTTGTTTTAGGGCTCATGAATCATCTCTTTCGGGGCTGAACGGTGGAGTTATTGAGGTGTCCCCTGGGGCAGGCAGGATCAGCTGGATCTGTTGTGGGCAGGCTCTTAGAGGCACATGATAGTGGCAATTCACCTTGTCTCTTTCTATACTTCATGTTCCTTGAATGGAGCTCAGATCCAGTGTGTTGATGCACTCATTTAGTCGTTTTTGTAGTGCTGGAGGGGAAGGTGGACCCAGGGCCTTACTGTTGTCACACAGGTATATTGTTTGTGGAGATGATTCTCACTGTTACCTTCCAACTCAAGTTGGTGTCGAACTCATGATCCTCCTGCCTCAACCTCATGAGTGCTGGGATCACAGGTGTGTGCCACCCTGATCAACTTAGAGGACGATTATGATGGGTAGGAAGTATTTGTGCCAAGTTCACAAGGTCATTGACTGCTGGGAAGGGGCAGTGTCTTGATGAGACAGCCCCCCCCCCACTCATATTGCTGCATGCTTAGGCCCCAGTTGGGGAACTTTTGGGGAAGGGTCAGGAGGTGTATCACTGGGGTGGGCTTTGGGGTTCCAAAAGTCCTAGCCAGGCCTGATGTCTCTCTGTGCCTGTTGCCTACGGATGAGGATGTAGCTCTCAGCTACTGTTCTACCTGCCCCTATACTACCATACTCAGCGCCATGATGACAATGGACAAATCCCCTGAAAGTGTAAGGCAGCTAGCTCCCAGGTAAACGCATTCTCTTTGTAAGAGTTGCCTTGGTCATGATGTCTCTTTGCAGCAATCAAACAATAACTAAGACAAAAGGTATCTGTGGTGTAGTTAATATCTATAATCAGTTGATGTTAGACAAGTTTACCTTTAGTTACCAGGGAGGGCTTCATTATATCAGTTCAAAGACCTAAAAATCAATGCTGAAATATCTTTGAGGAAGAATTCTTTCAGACTATCAATATTCAGCCTGCCCTGCAGAGTCCAGACTTGATGCCCTACTAGTGACACAGCCATATCCACTCTTTTTATAGCTACCCCCTAACTGTTCCGTTTATCTAGAGAACCCTTACAGACACAGAGATCAAACAAGAGCAAAGATAAAGAAGTTGAGAGCCCCAGGTTTCCAGTGAGCAGCCATGCTATGAGAGGTGCTCTGTGGGGGCGGGAGGGGGAGGGCACAGAGGAGGATGGAGGAAGACCAGTGAGTGTCCCCTTCCCATATACCTCAGTTAAAGGGAGCCTTCTCGGAAAGAACACAGCTGCCTCTCGAAGCCCACATCAAAGAGGACGTCTGAGATCATCAACTCTCTGAAGTCTCAGAATCATGCCGTTGTGATTCCCAGCATTAGCTGAATCCTTTTACGGCCCTTTGCAGCTCTTTGGATTTTATTTGCTCTTGTAATGCTTCCCCTCTTCCCAATCCCCCAAACTTTGCCATGGCCTATGTAAGTATAAAATATAATAACCCAGTACGGTCTTCAGAATGTCTTACACACATGTGCAGCCAGTACTGATGTCCACATGGCTCTTACCATAAAGAGTATAAAGCTCAGGCTTTTATGGGTGGGTCCAGCCATGCTGTAGCAGATCAGAACTTGGATATGGTTAGTAAATTTGTAAACTCTCTGCTAATGTTTTTCTTTCTTAAGATTGTTTAAAATTCATTATATGTGTGTGAATGTTTTGCCTCTATGCATGTCTGTGTACCACATGCGTGCCTGGTGCCTGTTAGAGGCCGGGAGAGGACATCAAATCCCCTATTCCAGATGGTTGTGAACTGCTATTTGGGAGCTGGGAATAGAACCTGGGTCCTCTGGAAGAGCATCATGCACTCCTAATCCCCTAGACATCTCACTAGCCCCTGCCGATGTTTTTCTTTCCACATTGGTCAAAATCCTACGGACTCAAATGCTTTTAGTCCTGTATGAGTTTCACAAATATTTCCTATGGGACAATATCCAGGAAAACATGTTCTTTAGCACACGAACAAACATGATCTCCCCCGCCCTCTGCTCCAGGGACTCTGGGATCACAAACTGTTGTTAAACCAGATGTACTGCAGCAGAAGACCTTGGATTTCTGACCCTCTTGCCTATACTTCCCAATGCTGAGATGACAGGCCTGGCCCATCAAGCTTAGCGTGAAATTTTATTTGAGACAGGATCTCTTTCCTCCGGGTTAACCTGAAATACGTCATCCTTTTGTCTCAGCCGTCTGAATGTTGGGACACTGTGTTCCTAGGGATAAGCCATCACTCGTAGCTTGAAAAATAGACTTTTAAAACATCTTTGAAGTCTACAAATAGTATTTATTGTTAAAAATGCTCGCCACCCCTTACAAAACCATTGAGTAGATTTTAGGAAAATAGTTCCAATACAGAGAGGTGAATTCCTGTGAAATTCATACTGTATGTGTATGTATGCACCCCACCCTACATGCCAACAAGCAGTCACATGCTCCTGGGTGGGGTGCCTTTCTCCCCTGAGCATTAAGTGCTGGAGTACCCACTTTGCAGGACTACTTGCTACAGTTTTTCTCTCTACAGTAACTCTGACTGAGATGTGTAGCTGATATAAGGAATAATTATAACTTAATAACAATCCCTTGCCAGTGAAGATGAAAATAATGGATTTTCTTATTTGAAACGAGACACCTTTTAACTGGAATCATTAGTGCTCAGATGGAAATTATGCGCGTTTTAACTCCCTAGGTCTAGTTGCCTTGAAGGCTATTGAGTGCGTTCTGGTACTGGTTAACATAATTGTGTTCCACTTTCTTTTATTTCATTAGATTATATACAATTATATTAGCTCAGTGAGATGCAGACTTTGAAATGTTTTTAAAATGAATTTCTAAACCAGGAAAGGTGCTGTTTCCCCTCATCTGCAGGGAGCTAATAATGCCCGGGTTTGAATACGCTTTTATCATTTGTCAGCTCTTAGAATCCACAGTGTTCCTAGCTAGCTGCTCTTCCCCATTTGCCTGGAAATGAGGACATTCTCAACAGACTTATTTAGTATTTTCCAGAACGACGGTGTTGTAAAAATATTTTTAGCTACTGATTAGAAGCTTGTTTGTTTAGAAGTTGAGGTCATCCTAAAATACAAGGTCACTGATATAGTCTTCTAGTTAGTATGGGTTTCAGATCTTGTTCCACAGTCTTCCATAGTGCCCATATAATCATTCATATCTTAAGATTTCTGACTAAATAATCAATCTAGGTTAAAACACACAAATAGGCCAAGAGGGAAATATTAACTTTTCTTTATACTGCATAACAATGTCCATTTCTATAGATGTTGTTCTTCAGACAGGGTTTTGATAGGTAATCTAGATTAGCCTCTAACTCACATTAGCCTGCCTCAGAGTATTGAGATGATGTACATGAGCCCCTTAGCCCAACTCAAAGACTTGTAGACATCTAAGAGAAACAATGTACTTCTTCCTCAGCATATTAGGAGCTATTGGAACTAGGACCCTAATTTGCCTCTGATATTGGAGACAGAGCCAAGAGCACCAATAGAGACCCCAAATCGACAAATACTCCACCCTATTGCCAGGGGTCCAGCTCTACTCCAAAATAGCATCCATGGTCAGCATGACTGGATGAGCCTTGGAAACTGTATTAGGATAGTTCCATTGGGAAATCCCAGGGGACACAGGGAGCATGGCCTTAGAAATATGGCCTTTCGGGGGAGACATGTTCTGCAGGGGCTACCGCTGGAATGAGCCTGGTCTTGGTTTCCTCATTCATGGCTTATAAGACTGATGGTCACTACTATACATGGGCAGGGGGAAGGAGAAAGAGGTGTTGTATAAACGGAGTCTATCAGGACACCTGTGGCTCTGGGCCTATGGACAGTGCCTGTAACTGACTTTCTCCAACTTATACTTATATAACCTTTAATGCCCTCAGTGTCTCCCAAGTCACTGGTTCTCAAATGCAGGCCTTCTTTGAAGATCCAGCCGTTCAGAGAAAATGAAACAACTGAGCCTTCGTTGGACTAACAGAGGAAGAAGCATGCAGAATTGGTGCTGGGCCCATAGCTAGAACTTCCAGTTCGGTAGGTGGGGTCAGAGCTTAGAACCGAATTTCTGTGATACTTCCTGGGAAGGGACCACACCTTTGAAAGCCACCAAACAGTCTTTCTTTGGTTCCTGTGGTTCACCTCTATGTCTCTGCCCCTCCCTGATCAACTGAAACCCAGCTTTGGTTTGGCTTGGGTTTTTTTTTTTTTCTTCCAGTTCTGATAACCCTTTTCTCCAACTGAACTTCTTTTCTTTCCTTCCCACAGGGCTAAGTTGTCAGGTGACTATTTACTAATCTGATTAACTGCTTTGAATGTGTCCCAGACCTTACATACCAACTGGTTAAAGGAGGTCACTTCAAATCCTGCTTGTCTGTAGTCCCTTAGATCCCGTGTGGGAATGTATGCATATGCTGCACCAGTTAACCGCTTCTGAGCCTCTAACACCACGTCTGTTAGGTTGCTGTGCAAAGTCAGACTTGCTGGTGATGCTTGGTAGCGTCCTTGGATGCTCTAGGTCAGTGATTCTCAACCTGTAGGTCGAGACCCCCGGGGGTGCATATCAGATATTTACATCATGATTCATAACAGTAGCAGAACTAAGTTATGAAATAGCAACAAAAACAATGTTATGGTTGGGGGGAGGGGGAGGTCACCACAACACCAGGAACTGTAGCTATAGCTATTCTCAAAGGCTGTATCTCCAAATACATGAATTATTAGGAAATGTGGAGAGCATTTCCAGACACAGGAATCCGGGGAGATTCATTTGATTCACAACCTTCTGAGAATACTTTGGGAGGAATTTGGCCATAAGACATTCAGCTGAGTCCTTTGAAGGTCGTCAGCACAGAGGCCGACAGGAACAAGCAGGGCTGGAGGAAGCAGAGGTTGTGACGTGAGAAAGAAGTAGAAAGGAACCTGGAGAGAAAAGCCATCAAAGCCACACCCTTTCCGAAGCAAAGCTCACAAGCACAGGTACTATAAGTGGCAGAGAGGTGCTTCTAACATTCTGTGGTAAGGACTTTGGAAGTTCCTCTTCAAGGTCCCTTACACAAGGAGGAGTCATTGGGAGAGGGGCTGAATAGGCCATGAGGACAGCCACTAAGCCAAGGGGAGGCCGTCATAAGATGGGGTGTTAGGAAGCGCAAAGCATATTCTTCTCCTACCATAAAAGCTTCATGTCTTTCACACTGTCCATAGGATCTAATTTTGTTTTAAAGCGTTATCTATTTATTTTATGTATATGAGTACACCATTGTCCACTTCAGACACACCAGAAGAGGGCATCAGATCCCATTACAGATGGTTGTGAGCCACTATGTGATTGCTGGGAATTGAACTCAGGACCTCTGGAAGTGCTCTTAACTGTTGAGCCATCTCTCCAGCCCCCTAATTTTGTTTTATAAGCCATACATGTACACACACACACACACACACACACACACACACACACACACACACACGTATGCATATGGAAGGCAGAGGACACTTTGCTGGAGTCCATTCTCTCCTTTCACCACGGGGGTCTGAGAGATTGAACTCTGTCGTTGGAAGTGACAAGCACTTTAACCCTTCAGCCCTCTCTCTGGCTCTGTATTCTGTATTCAATATTTGTTCGTGGTGTCATCCAAGCCAACACTGGGAAGTTTCCATTAGTAAGGAAACCACAATTTACTTCCTCACTCACAAACCCCATTGTAGGTGCTAGCCGGAGCGGCAGAGCCCGCAGTAACTACAAAGGCCCTTTGGATATCAGTTTCATTTCAACTTTAACCTCTGAGTTTTTCCACAGACCCTGTGTGAAGCCACAAAGATCCTCTTGTCCTGATGTGACTCTGCAGTAGGAGGTCTTATTTTGGACACAGACACCTGCCTGAGTGCAGTCGTAGGCAGCGGTGGCTGAGCCCATTTGCCAGGCCACTCCACGGGTCCTGTGCTCTCAGCCTTTCCGGGGCTCTCAGCCTTTCCGGGGCTCTCAGCCTTTCCGGGGGGGGGGGGACCAGTCTTAGTTGTACTGTGGAGTTCTGGCTACATGTTTTGGAAGGGTGGGGGCAGCCTGTTAAAATTGCAAAGTATGGCTTTAGAAAACTTTCAGAAAATATTGATGAATTTAAGCAGAACTCAGTCTTTACCATGGACAAATGACTATTACTTGAGGGACTGAACTAGATGAATAATTGAACACACGTTCACTACTGAGAAGTGCACAGCCTGGCTAGAAGTGTGCTTCCCAAAGGGATAACATGTGAAGCTCAGAAATCATTTTATAGATTCTGCACTGAATAAAGTAAAAGGGAAAGTGAAAAATAATTAGCTGGGGTTTTTTTGTTTGTTTTTTTGTTTGTTTGTTTGTTTTTTGAGACAGGGTATCATTATGTTGCTCTGGCCGTCCTAGAACTTGATATGGAGACCAGGTTGGCCTCAAATTCACAGAGATCTGCCTGCCTCTGCCTCCTGAGTACTGGGATAAAGGGTGAGCCACTGTGGCCAGCAGAAAACTGATTTCAATGATCTAATTGACTCAACTCAATATACCCCCCAGATTGACACTCTCAAATATACTCCAGATAAAATTGCTAACAGTATATTTTATGTTAATTTAAGTTTTTTTTAGATAGTTTAGAGTTTTGTACTAAATAAATTATTTATTTTATTTGCTTTATGTCTTTAAAGCCTGATTTATGTTTTAGACTGGAAGCACACCCCAGGTCAGGCTAGCTATTCCTCATGGGCTCTGGGCCCGAGCGTGACTAGTGGCTGCTACACTGGACCGACAGGTCTAGGATGTTGAAGAGAAAATGAAACAAAAGACTGAAATACCAGCTCCAGCTGCTTTAGGTGGAGGAGGGGGCTTTCTATGGGAGAGAAAGAAAGCACTGGAAATGGTCATAGCTCAGTGGGAGCACCTGGGCAGCAAGCTCAAGCTCCTATTCAATTCCCAGTGTTACAAATCAAAAGTGGAGTCAGACAGACAGACAAACAGACAATGCAGAGTGAAGTGCAGACTAACAGACCTCCAAGGAAGAACATCAGGCCAACAGGTCTCCCCACAATGAAAATCTCACGATACTTCAGATGTACAGCGCCTACAAGACCATGTCCTGTTTACAGTCCGCTCTGCTCTCTGTACCGGCTGGCTTTGTGTGTGAAGGTGACATAACCTAGAGTCACCAGGGAGGAAGGAGCCTCAGTTGAGGAGATGCCTTCATGAGATCCAGCTGTAAGGCATTTTCTCAATAAATAATTAATGGGGGAGGCCTCAGGCCATTATGGGTGGGGCCATCCCTGGGCTGTTAGTCCTGAGTTCTATAAGAAAAGCAGACTGAGCAAGCCAGGGGGAGCAAGTCAGTAAGCAGCATCCCTCCATGGCCTCTGAATCAGCTCCTGCCTCCAGGATCTTTTCCTTGTTTTGAGTTCCTGTCCTGAATTCCTTTAATAATGAACAGCAACTATGGAAGTGTAAGCCAAAGAAACCTTTTCCTCCTTGACTTGCTTTTTGGCATGATGCTTTGTCGCAGCAATAGAAACCCTAATACACTCTTCAGAAGTAGCCTCTAGTTTTGGTTTCTCTGCTTTAGATACATAAATCTGTATGTCACCTTTCAGACATTACTGATATCTTCCCACCTGGGGCATGCCCTGCCTAGAATCTGTGTGTATTAGCCATCATTATGTCTAACACCTCGCAGATGATGAACACATAGTTCTCAATAAGTACAGTATATTTGAAGGAAGGCAGGCAGGAAGGCAGGAAGGAAAGAATGATTTAGGACAGGGAGGAAGAAGAAGAGGAGTTGATAGCGAGCCCATTGCTGGGGATTGTGGGTATCAGACCAAGATTTGTAATGAATTCTGTGGACAGTCTCCATTTATATCTTGCACATTGCATATTGACATGCAGTGTGCCTGTGTATGCTGCAGTTTCAGAGAGAAGAAGGCAATGGCTTTCTTCTACAAGTCTGGGAGCAAATAATCCAGCCATTAGAATGGACAAAAAGAACAAATCCTTTTGTGCAAATTATTCGGTCTTGGGGGCTCTGTTACTACACATTTGCCAAGCATGCATGAAATCCTAGGCTTGATCCACAGTACTGCATAAAACAGAGTGAGAGCGCTGTAACACATGTCTACAGTCCCAGGAAAGTGGACCAGGTCATCTTTAGTTACTGAGTTCAAGGCCAGCCCAAGATTCTGTCTTAAAACTTTAACAACAACAACAAATATAAAAAGAGAGAAAAGAAAGTATTCACTCTTAGAGGTAACTAAGTGACCTTTTGTTACTTTGTAGACAAAAGGAAAGATTGCTCTTATAAAACCTTAAAGGAATGGTTTTCAACTGTCCTACCGCTGGACAGTTCCCCCTGTCTTGACAGCCCTGAACCATAAAACTAATTCAATGCTAATTTATAACTGTAATTTTGCTACTCTTATGAATCATAATGTAAATATCTTTGTTTTCCAATGGTCTTAGGTGACCCCTGTGAAAGGGTCTTTCGACCCCAGAAAGGTTGTGACACAAGTTGAAAACTGCTGCCCAAGAGTCCCTTACTTGCACAAATGGAAGTCATCATGAAAATGACGCCCCTCCCCCACCCTGGAAGGGCTTTCACATTCTAGGAAATCAAGTAAATGGAGAAAAGTGAGAAGATGACTTTTTTGTGTGTAAAAAAAGAAACATGCATTTGAATAGGAAGAAGAAGGAGAAGAGGAGGAGGAAGAGGAGGAGGAGGAGGAGGAGGAGGAGGAGGAGGAGGCCTTAAAGGTAGTTGAAATGGCTCATTGAGTAAAAGGCACTTGTTGCCAAAGCTGAAGACCTGAGTTTGAACCCTGGGACCCACATGGTGGGAGAAGAGGATTGACTTCCTAGGTTGTTGTCTGATTTACACACACACACACACACACACACACACACACACACAAATTAATAAACTAATGTAAACATAATTATTTAAAATGGCTGTGAAAAGTTTTGCCACTGGAATATGACCAGCATTAAACACTTAAGATGGTCACTTCTGCATCCAAGTGCTGTGATTTAGAACTCAAATATCCACATTTAAAAAATGATGTTAGAAGTACTTCTGATACAAGGAATGACTGCACACTCCTGTAATCCCGGCACTTAGGAGGTAAAGGAAATAGATCAATAGTTCAAAGTTATCTTCAGCAATAACAACAGCAAGATTTGGCCAGATGTGAGCACATATCCATTCTATCCCCTAAAATAAAAAAAGAAAGAAAGTAGGGAGTGGGAGGAAATGGGGGAGAGGGAAGCAGCAGAGTGCCACTGATAACTCTTCTCAAAGGTAAAAAACATTGAAGGGTTCCCATCTGATTGGAGAGCTGGACTTGTAGTGCAGGCTGCGACCATGGGAAGCTCATCTCTAAGTCATACTCCATCCCTAGAGTTGGGCCATTCTCTCATTTCTAAGCTGTATTCCCATCAATCCACCATGGTTTTGTCTGGGTGCCTCAAAAGAATTTGAGCAGAAGGAGAGAATGTGTTTAATTTGGAAGCATTAAACTCTGGTAGTCTATGTTTCAGGATCTAGATGTGGAAGGTGGCTCATAATTTGGCAGCTTCTAAAGAGCTATCGGATTCTGGCTATCACCCTGAAGAGGAGTTAGTTAAGCCTTTGATGCCTTCCATGGTTATTATTGAGCTGACATTGGCAGGGAGTTAGACTGGATGTCCCAGGGGCCTTTCTGAAGGCCAGTAGCTAAACATGGTAAAATCTTTGCGCTACAGCCAAGCAGGAGGATGAGAAGACCTCGTTTTATTGGACAAACTACTAAAAACCCAAATCAATTAGTCTGTACGTGTGGTTGACCTTGTTAGGCCAAGTCAGCCATTTTGATTCTGTCCAAATCGATTCTTTCCAAATCAAGCCGTTCAATTTGCAGGTATGGGACTATTAATACACTTAAGTAAGCGTTCCTACTCACATGTCAAAGAGAACAGGAGTCAGACCACTTATGCAACATGGAAGTCTTGGAATCAAGGTACGTTATCTTCTGTGAATGAATAGAAACTAAATAAAGCCAAACTCAAGGAAGCATGGATATTAAAGTGATTTATGGAAATGCTGAAAATAGAAATCAGTTATCGTTGCCTGAGATCTGATAAAAAGCTGGCCATTGTGCCGCCTCATACAGCCTCATAATTCCCGGATGGCAGAATAATGCTTAAACCAAATGTGGACATAGAAAGATAAAGCTAGACTTGGTAACAGTTTGAAGACCTCCATATTCCTCTTGAGGTTTACACTAGTATGTCTGAGGGTGGAGACGTAGCAGCATCCGGGTCCTAGGAGATGAACACTACATGTTACAAAGCTGTGCTGTCTGTCTACTGAGAGTCCCATAACAATTCATGCCATGCTGATTCTTCAAGGATGTGATTGTATTTACTGTAGCTCAGTGCTGGAGCAATAGCAGCCAGCAGGAAGCCCGGTAGCTGCAAATTCTAGGCTGGCTTCTGAGACCTCCACCTCCTTCTTCCTCTTGCGAGCTTTATTTGTCTCTGGCATCGGTCTCCCATATTATTATACTTTAAATTTCTTGTTGTTTGAGACAGGATGTTACACATTCAAGAATGACTTCCAACTCCTGGTTTTCCTGACTCTGATTCCCAAGGGCTGGGATTATAAAGGTAAGCCAGCACACCTGGCCAAAATTCAACATTTTAAACAAGCTAAACCTAAACATATACTGTTCAGTAGAACTAAGTGCCTGCATATCATCATGCAAACATTACTACCACCCACTCCTTCCCCATACTGAAACTCCATATCTGCCCAATAGCAGCAACTCCTCAGCTGTCTACTTCCCTACCCCTGAGTCCTGTTCTAGCTCTCTCCCTCCTTCTCCTCCATTTCTTTCTCTTTTTTTGCCTTTTTCTTTCTTTTTGAGAGAGAGAGAGAGAGAGAGAGAGAGAGAGAGAGAGAGAGAGAGTCAGAGTCTCACATAGGCAAGAATGATTTTGCATTACGGATTTTCCTGATGCCACCTTCCAAGCTCTGAGATTACAGGTGTGTACTACCGCACCAGGCCGACCACCTAATTTTCTGTCTTTGAATTTGAAAATGCATACACATACACATAAGACTCATGTGAGTGAAGGAAGGGCTGAACAAATTTCCAAAAGTCATCCTCTGTCTTCTACATGCCTCCCCACACACACAATAGGTGAATGAATACAACAAAGAGAAGATCTTAAACAAGGAAGCTGCTTTTGCAGTGGGCAGCAGTTACTGCAGAGGTTGTAACTGGTCAAAATAAGGAGAATAAGTTACTAGTGAGTGGACATCTGTGTCAAACCTTTGTCCCACAACGCCCAGAGAACACTGAAGAAGAGAATACCGAAAGAACTTAAAAACTGTTAGATGGGGAGGGGTGCAGTGAAGTGCTCTCTTCTGGACATAGCAGGCTGTGCACTCGTGAACTCATGGGAGCCTTAGCCACCTTTACAAAATCAAGCCCATAATCATTCAGCATGAATGTATGTATCTCACGAAACTCCAGCTCCAGCTGAGCTATCAGCCAATGACAGCTGCTAGAGAAAAGTATTAGAGGGAGTCTGGGGAAAGTGATAAAGGATTTGTGTTGGATATAACCAGGATATGTTCCATACGTATATGGAATTGCCAATGAATAAATAAAATTCTTTAAAAAGCCTCATGTAAGTAGAAGCAGACACAAAATGCTTTCGTGATTTTATTGTCTTATGTATTGACCAAGTCAGTTCTTGAGAATGTTAACATCCAGGAAAGCTGGTTCTGTCTGTTCTTTTCCCTATCTTACTCTCATATTCAATACAGTCCCTGAGATCCATAGACTCCTAACAAAGATTTAGATGAGTGAGTGAATGGTTCAGGATGGGGCACACTGCTATCATGGGCTTGAGTGACTTAAGACTGAACAGAGGGTTCCTGAGAACTCATGTGT
Organism: Mus minutoides; assembly: GCA_902729485.2. Lineage (NCBI taxonomy): Eukaryota > Metazoa > Chordata > Mammalia > Rodentia > Muridae > Mus > Mus minutoides. The sequence goes on from LR749994.1 coordinate 1,094,218, forward strand.
GGGTCACTGTGACTACTGAAGTAACAAGGTTCTAGGACCCCCTTAAAGATCCTGGGTCTGTGCTAGACTCAGTAGTGGGAGGGTAATGGGGGCTATAGTGACATCAGTGATGTTACCAGTGACATCATCTGTGACATCATCTGTGACATCATCTGTGACATCATCAGTGACATCAATGCCACCAGAGAGAAAAGCCATTGCTAAGGAGACAGACAGGAATGGCTTTGGGGTTTGAAGGGTCAGACACAGGACTTTCAAAGGCACACCCTTACACAAGCCCTGGGAGATAAATGGTGTTGGCCATGGCAGGGGTTTAGAATCCGAGGTCCAAGGAAGCTTCTTTATTTAGCCAAGGGCTGCTTTCTGCACTTTGAACACTTCTGAAAAGTCTGGGGAAGGCTCAGGATCCTTTCCTAGAATAAAAGTTTAATGAATAAAGTAAAATTCATTAGGAGCACAAGTCCATCTATTAGATCAAACTACACCTGGCGAAATCCACCCCTTGACGCCCTTTCTTGTTTCAGTTCTTTGATACATGTTATCATGTAGCCTTGAACTCCACAGCCTGCCACCAGGGATACAGCCTGCTTTCTTTCTTTTTTTTTTTTTTTTAATTTTTTTTTTAAAGATTTATTTATTTATTATATGTAAGTACACTGTAGCTGTTTTCAGACACCCTAGAAGAGGGCATCAGATCTCATTACAGATGGTTGTGAGCCAACATGTGGTTGCTGAGATTTGAACTCGGGACCTTCAGAAGAGGAGTCAGTGCTCTTAACCGCTAAGCCATCTCTCTAGCCCCCACAGCCTGCTTTCTGTCCCAAGTGCTGGGATTTTAGGCCTTGTGGAAAGGACTACTACGCCTAGCTGACAAAATACTTTAAAAAAAAAATCTTAGTACATTAGACTCTTTGTTATGTAGATAAGCCAGCCTAGAGAAAACCTAATAACTATCACAAAACTCTCAGTAATAAGAGGAATTAATTAAAGATTTAAATCTACCTCCAGTAACTGTCATATGATATGAAAATATCTTTGATTTCTCTAAATGGCAAAACTGCAGGTCCTGCCAGCAATAGGGAGAAGACTCTAGTTTTTAATTAGCATATATGTTTGTTTATTTATATTTGCTATAATTATATTAATATAACTATATTAGCAAAACCCACACACATATATGTGTGTGTGTGTGTGTGTGTGTGTGTGTGTGTGTGTGTGTATCCCTAGGTAAGTTGTGAATTCCACCCACAGACATCTCCATGCCTCCAAGGAGTCCATGAATTCTGGGACAGGGATGAACAGCAAGAAGGCACAGTTCAGGGTTCCATGGACTCTGGAACCATGGTTGAATGGCAAGAAGGCTCAGATGGTGACAAGCATGCTATTCAGTAGGGTGGAAAATGGAGCTTAATGACCAAAAAAGCAGCAACAAACGGTAGGTAGAGGAGCCTGCTCTGTCACGCCCAAAGCGGGACGTCAAGATGCACGATGGACCTTCGGAATTTTTAGACATTTAAACGTTCATTTATTTGTGTATCACGTGTAGGAGGGTAGGGGCATCATGGTGTGCATGTGGAGGTCAGAGAACAACTTGCAGGAATCTGCCTCTTCTCTTCCTACCATGGAGGGTCTAGGGATGAAAGTAGCCTCATCGAGCTTGTAAGCGCCTTTACCTCCTAAGCCGTCTCACTGGCCTGCATCTATAGATCTTTGTTGTTTTGGAGATTGAATCCAAGGCCACTACCCATGCTCACAGAAATATTTTAACCACAGAGATGCCAAGTTCGGACCTGTGTTTCTAGAAATGCAGTTTGCTAGATTCTGTGGGGTTTAATCAGCAGCGAGGAGGCCAGCTGGAAGGTGGAGGCCATTTCGTAGGAAAGGACCACGATTCCTGGATGCACTATAATCCAGGGAGATGGTAGCGCAGGCTGTCCGGAAGCAGCAGTGAGGAAGAGAAGCTGATTAGAAGGAAGGATGGACATTAGTGGATGTCTTTCTGTTCCTAGATGGAAGAATCTGGCAGTGAAGTCAGGACTTTCGTTTCTGTTTTATCACGTTCTTAAGGTAACAGATTCCCAGGCAAGGCAGGCACAGCAGGATGGTTCATGCCTTCTATGTCAGTGCTCAGGAAGCTGAGCCAGGAAAATCGCTTCAAGTTTGAGGCTAGCTCCATGAGTTCCAGGCTAGTCTGCATTACAATATGATACTCTTTCTCAAAAACAAACAAAGAAAACAAACATCCACAAAAGCAAAGAGAAAGACCGGAGAAGAGCCATGAAGTAATGACAAGACCCCTGCCACCCGCTGAGTCTTCTATTTTTTTTATATTTTTGTTTTTTTGAGACAGGGTTTCTCTGTATAGCCCTGGCTGTCCTGGAATTCACTTTGTGGACCAGGCTGGCCTTGCACTCAGAAATCCACCTGCCTCTGCCTCCTGAGTGCTGGGATTAAAGGCGTGCGCCACCATGCCCGACTTCAACTGAGTCTTCTAATCTGTGTGACTGTGGGGAAGTTGCTGAATCTCCCTTCTACTACAGCAAAGCCAAGGAAACCTGCACTCCAGGGTTGTGAACAGCGAGGGAGGAAGAATCGCTGAAGACTTAGAGGATTAAGAGCCAAGGAATGCTACTTGTACCAATATATTACAGTCCACCACTGAAGGGTGCTGATTGCTATGAATAGGTGCTTAGAGTTCAGGAGGAATTAGACAGCAGTGCATACAACTCAGATACTTGGGAAAATGAATTTTAGGGATCCACAGCTGGCTCTGGAAAACACAGAGAATTTAGTTAAATGGGAGGTAAGGTTAAGTAATAGAAGCGCAGAAGAGGTGATGAGCGGTGAGGGCAGGCAGTGGGGGACCCATATACACATCAGTGATTGCAGAAGTGGGTCATCCATACGGAGGGGCATAGGGGATGGGTGAGTGTGCGGGAGGGACTGTGAAAAACACAAGGCAGGTCATGGTGGCCCATTCCCATAACTCCAGCACTCAGGAGGCAGGGTTTGAGTCTAGGGTTTGGGGTGAACTTGGGTTACACCAGAGATGATGCTATGAAAGAGTGACAGGAAGGGAGCCAAAAGGGGTGCACACACTTGTCATCCTACAACTTGCTCGACTGCACGGTGAGCTTCAGGACAGCCTGGGCCACATGAGACTCTGATAGTAAGTAAGTACATAAGTAAACAAACAAACCAATGGACAAAAGCAGTGTAAAGAATTTGTCAATATACAATAATACTTTTGGAAAGCATGGTCCCTATGTCAGAGCATCACATCTTGGAGGTAAACTCCCAATAGAATGCTGTGATAAGCTGCCATTGGTTTTGGAAGGAAAGGAAAGAGGGATACTTTCTACAGTCCTGATTCTGGTTCTACCAACTGAAACAGGGAAAACCGAGGAAGGAACAAAATCAGGCAGAAGGAAATCAAGCACTCAGTTTGGAACTCGAGCAATGTATTTTAATGGGAATATTAAGGAGACAGCTGGGAAGATAAGGTTGGTATTCAGAGAGCTGATGAGCTTGTGAAAGATGTGTGGATTACAGCAAGATCACAGGAATGGATGGATTTGTGTGTGTTGGGGGCGGGAAAAGAAGAGGCAGGGGAGTGGATGAAAGGGGAAAGAAACTGAGGAGGAAGAAAGCTGTGGTGGGAGACTGGTTAGACAAGGGTTAAACCTGAGCTGTACCTTGGTGGTGGTTTGGTGGGACCAGCTGGCCCAAAAGGAAAGAGAAAGCAGTCAGAGGTCCAGGGAGGACTTGGAACAGAAGGCACACCCACCGGAGCCTCCATGGAAAAGACTGTTCACAGGGAGTCATGCTAAGAGAGAGGTCAAAATGAAGATGGGTAGGTGTCCACAAAAGGAGCAAAAGAAAGGGGCTAAGGATTTGGATCCTTAGCACTTGGGGGGAAGAGGCAGGCAGATCAACAGAGTGAGTTCCAAGACCGCCAGGGCTACGCAGGGAAACCCTGTCATGTAAAACCAAAATAAATAAGGAGCTAAACCCTTGAGTTAGAGAAAACAGATGCCTTTCAATATATGATTTCTATCTTTCACAAAAAAATCTGGTTCTCCGAGTCTAGTGGCACTAGTACTGTAACAAAAATCCTCTCAGCTCTTTTTTGATGTGGTTCAACCTCGTCTGTAGGCTTAACAACACAGCTTGAGTACCCAGCACTGGGGTTGGGTGACTCACGTGTATTGTCTTGTTGAAGCCTCATGTCTTAGTTAGGGTTTTACTGCTGTGAAGAGACACTATGTCCACAGCAACTCTTATAATGGACAACATCTAATTGGGGCTGCCTTACAGGTTCAGAGCTTCGCTCCATTATCATCATGGCAGGGAGCACAGTAGTTTCCAGGCAGACAAGGTTTTAGAGAAGGAGCTGAGAGTTCTATATCTGATCCTCAGGCAGTAGAAGGAGACTGTGTGCCACCCTGGGAATAGCTTTGAGAATAGGAGACCTCAACACCCTTGACAGTGACACACTTCCTCCAACAAGGCCACACCCACTAATAAGGCCACTCCCTATGGGCCAAGCATTCAAACACATTGGAAGTGGGGGGCAAACCTATTCAAACCACCATATCTTACAACAGTTTTCTGAGGTAGAAGTTATTATGAAAAGCATCAGAAACATCAAGCAACAGGCTGAAAATAGTACGTTGGCTACTATTATTAAGCTAGGAAATAAGGTAATTAAATATCTGACACAATTAGATGTCAGACACAATAGTATGTGTCTGATCCCATGTCAGGAGTCCTACTTAGCCAGACTCTCCCCTTAAAAATTTGGGTATCTCTTCAACTTTTTGAAAGTAGCTAAAAGTATTTGGATTTAAAACTGTAGCCGTCCATATTCAATACAGTTGGATGATAATGTGGAGAGTGCTGCTATCTTTTTGTGGAACAAATAGAAAGTTTTATATAGTTTTTCTTTGCCATTGCTCTTATTGAGATACGAATTTTCCTCCCTCACTTTCAACTCTGGGCTAGCCCTGACTTCATTGTTGATTATAATATGGCAAAAGTATTGTATGTAATAGTCCTCCCATTTCTGCAAGACATATATCTTATGATCCTCAGATGGTGCCTGAAGCCATGAATAGTAGTGAATTCTATGCATACTGGTTTTACGTATATGAATATACCCAGGATAACGTTGAACCCATCCATTAGGCATTGTAAAAGACGGGCAAGAAGAAACAGTAATAAAATAGAACAATTACAGTCATATTCTACACTGAAATGGTGACCAACAGGCTCACAGCATATAAAGCATCGATCGGTAGGATGAATAAAGGAATTATTTGTTCTCTGGGTGGGATACAGTCACACAATATGAGATTTCATCTTGTTATTTTTGCAATCAAAAGCTTATGAGTTGTTTCTCAAATATTTCATTCATTCTTTTTGTACAATAGTTGGCTAAAGGTAACAAATTTCAGAAAATAAAACCACAAAGGTGTGACTAGTGTAACTTTCAAGATCTGCAGTGTGTTTCTTTGAGACACGATATTGGCCTTAAACTTGCAGACACATGTTTGCTTCAACCATTTAAAACCATGATTCTGTAGACAGCTTAAGCTCTACGGTAAGATAAGAAACTGAGAGAGAAGGTCTGCATATCAAACATGGAAAGGAAGCCTCCTTGGACTTCCTGGTCCAGGCCGGCCACTGTCTCAGTGGAGTCAAGAAAAGTCCCAGCCAATGGTAAAGGAAGCAGAACTATCCAAACGGACCAACCAAATTCTAATCCAGATGATTTAGAAGAAATAAATGATGGTTGTGTTTAATCACCAGATTTTGGGGGTGGCTTAGTATGCAAGAATAAACAATATAAATTTAGTACAGGTGGGGCTGGAGAGATGGCTCATTGGTTAAGCGTACATACATACGGGTCTGTAGAGAACCTGAATTCAGTTCCTAGAACCCTCATCAGCTGGTTTACAACTCATCACTTGTAACTCCAGCTTCAGGGGATGCAGTCTGGGCTTCTCTGGCATGTACACACACACACACACACACACACACACACACACACACACACACACGCACATACTCACACATAGGCACACTCCCACACACATATCCACATACATGCACAAACTCACACATAGGCAACCCCCACACACATACACATATACATGCACACACACTCAAGTACCCACACACAGGCACATACTCTGATCAGGTGGTTAATTTCAGCAGACATCGCATGAGCATTTTATTTTAATGCCACTCCATCCCTCTCTTGTAATAGCTTGTCACTTGAACTCAGAGATCTGCCTGCCTCTGCCTTTCGAGGGATGGGACTAAAGCTGTGGGCTAGCTCCCAATTCCAGCTACGAAAGCACTTTCAGGAGTTAAGCATTGCATGCCCGAGAACAGCATTTCTGAACAGAGATGAGCCTTTCTGTACTTTCAGATCAGCCGAAATAAAACAATGAGTGCCGTCTGTGAGTGCAGGTTATTGGCTAATGTTATGGCGATGCATGAACAGAATAAGGTTCTGTTCTAACATTTAGAGCTAGTATTGCTAATTGAATTTCTGGTCTGCTCACTTTTACATGCAACAGCGTCTGAGGAAGTTTACAGTGACACAAATGTAACAGGAGGATAAAAATAAAAGATTCAAGGTTCAGCCAGTGTCAGCGACTGCAAAGCTATTTGTAAAGGTTTGCTGAATTTGTTCACTGAGATTTACCTGTAAATGTAGCTCTGAGTTTCCTGTAACTGGGACAAACCTAAGGGATTGTTTCATGCTAAATGTAGTTCTCTTCAAAAAAGATCCCTCTCCATCCCACTGCTGAATTCTGAGAGTATGGTCACCTCTCAGGGTACATCACAGGAGAGACCTTCACTTTGCAAATGTGCCACAACAGAGCTTAACACAAGCCACTTTTAATTTTTGTGTGGATTTAGATGTCCTTCTTTTCTCTTCTCCTTTAAGGATAGAATGTCGTCATTTCTTATTCTTTTTATTTCAACAACTGTTTATTGACAAACCTTCTAGAGCCAGGACCAGAAGGTATATTGATAATTGAAAGAGAAAAAAGATTCCTGCTGTTATTCAAATTATAGTCTGGGGGGTATTAATTACCCTTTAATTGATGCTGAGGACATCAATTAAAAAACCACATGGCTCACTGTCTTAGTTAGAGTTTCTATTGTTGTGAGGAAACACCATAAACAGAAAGTAAGTAGAGGAAGAAAGGGTTTATTTATTTGACTTACACTTTCAGATCTTAGACCATCATTGGAAGAAGTCAGAACAGGAACTCAAGCAGGGCAGGAACCTAGAGGCAGGAACTGATGCAGAGGCCATGGAGGGATGTTGCTTACTGGCTTGCTCAGCTGGCTTTCTATAAGAACCCATGACCACCAGCCCAGGGATGGCACCATCCATCATGGGCTTGACTCTCCCCCACTGATCACTAAGTGAGAAGATACCTTACAGCTGGATCTTATGGAGGCATTTCCTCAACTGAGGCTCTTTCCTCTTTGATGACTCTAGTTTGTGTCATGTTGAAGCACAAAAACAGCCAATATAGTCACAATGCTATGTGATTCCACTTCCAGGGGAGCTGACTTCCCTGGGCACCAGACACACATGTGATGAACTGATATAGATGTAGGCCAAACACCAAAAAGTAAATAGTGGGGCAGTGGTGGCGCACACCTTTTGTCTCAGCACTATGGAGGCCAAAGCAGGTAGATCTATTGAGTTCTAAGTTCAAGGGCAGTTTAGTCTACAGAGTGAATTCCAGGACAGCTAAGGCTACATAGAAAAACCCTTTCACAAAACAATAAAACTAATAAATAAATAAATAAATAAATAAATAAATAAATATAAAAATAAACAAAATATTCAATAACAGTGATTATAAAATGTCAGATGCCATAAAAAAATACACAAAATACACTTGTCTATCAAGAAGAGACAGACTGACTGAGTTTCTGAAGGACTAGGTTTGGGGACAGTGAAGGACACTGAAAATTCATTGCTTATGTCTTTATTCCTATCACAGTGCCTGACAAATTCTGAATTCATGCTGGCTGATGCTGAGAATATCAAGAAGAAGAACAGGGAAACTTTAAAATATTTTTGAAAGGAGAGGAAATTGGAACCTTCCTTCTTGGGTAGATTTGAAGCTATCATTTGAGAGTAGCCCCTTGAAGAAGGGAAACACCAGGATTGTGTATTTCTGGGCCAGGAATGTAGCTTAGCCCCCGGCTAGTGTGTGCAAGGCCCTGGGTCTGATTCCCAGCACTGTGGACAAAAGGAATGAGAAAAAGACATTTTTATTCCTCTGATTTGTGGAAAGAGTGAAACATATCTTATCAGAGGTAACTGCAAGGCTCTATCATGAAAAAAAATTACAGCCTAACATTTCACATCATTGAGATTTGTTCTGAATTTCAAATGACAGATTCCACAAATTCACTTTATGCTGGATGTCTGATGATTGGGCGTGGTTTCCTCATCAAAGGAGAAAAGGTGCAGGTCCCTTTGAGTAAAGGTTGGCTAAACAGACTGTAAATTAGATATGGCTGCCCTGTCTGTCAGAGTTGAGACCTACAGCCCTGTGCACAATAAGTGCCCAGGGCCCACTTGTTGCAGCCTAATGTTTAATATTTCAGGTCAAGTGGCTGAGTGGGAAAGCAACATATTAAGTTCATTTACTGTTTGCTCTAACTTAATTAGCTATAAGTTTTCAAACGTCAGGTTAGGTGCCCCTGAACCGCCCAGCACCGTGGGCTTTACTGTATAACATTTAACCACAGCCCTTCCTCTTACCGGTAACTCAGCTCTTTCAGGGGTCTGGGAGATGATAGACAGAGTTCATTATTAGCTCTGGGCTGGCCTGAGATTCTGTCTGTAGAGCAGAGAAGTCTCAGACTCATAAAGATCTGCCTGCCTCTGCCTCCCAGGTGCTGAAATTAAAGGCGGAGGCCACCACAACAGCTAAATATTACACAGGGCCCACCAGTTACTTTCAAATTTCTGTCCTATATAAATATATTCTCAATACAAATCAATGGATTTGATGATCTTAGTATTTCCAGAAACTAAACTCAGATATTCCTGTTCTCTGTTTCTCTGAAGCCCCAGTCTTGGTGTATCACTTCTGTGACCTCCTTCCCATGCCTTGCTATAAGCTAATCTTATAGGGAGGGGGAGGGAGAAAAAAGGACAGAGGGGGAGGAGAAGGAGGAGGAAGAGGGGAAGGAGGAGGAGGAAGAGAGACAGACAGTCAGAGAGAGAGAGAGAGAGAGAGAGAGAGAGAGAGAGAACCTAGCACATTTGCCTGACCTAGGAAAGGAAAAGAGGCCAAGGTGACCTCAGCCTCAGCAGTGGGCTCTTCCCAGGAAGAATGTCCCAGCAGGCTCCAGAAAGCAATTAGAATAATATTTGACAGCTTGCGATATGAAACGGAAGACTCCTGCTCTCTGTATCCTTGAGATCATTCATCCTGTAAATACTTAAGAAGTCGTTTTAGATTGCTGTGAAGAAATAAGTGTCAAGAGTAAACAAGCTCAAGGTAATCAGGTAAACAGCAGCACTGTGGACCTCCTCCTTTTTTCTCCACACACTCCTCTTTCCTCTCTCCCTCTCCTCCTCCTGTTGCAAAGAATGTTCTAGGGACTTGCCAACATCATGGGGTGCAGTCTGCCATCAGGCCTGGCCACTTACCGACTACACCTGCTCTCAGGCCCCCAAACAAGGTCATTGTGTCCTTATTTCTCTAGTGAAAGAGGCACTGAGGCTGAGGTCTGAGCAGGCTGTTGTCCCCACTGTAGGGAATCTCTAGAGACACAGAACCTACTGCTTCAGCTGAAGCCCTGCTGGGCAGCTGATTAGCCCATGAGATCCCGACAGGAGAATCCTTGGCTGCTGTGATGAACAAACATATAACAGTCTAACCTTTGGGCTTTTAACTCATGTGTTTTTAAGATAACATACTAAAACACGCTCTAGTGAGCTATGTCATTAGTAATCAGTCAATTAGTTTGGCCTAAATTACATGGTCTCATCTAGGTCATGCTGGCCTCCCCATTGCTATCTAGCTGAGGATAGACTTGAATCCCTTCATCTTTCTGAGTATTGGGAGTCTACTCCCAACCAAAAAAAAAAGCAAACAAACAAAATGTATGTGTGTGTTTGAGGGTAGGTGTGCACAGGAGTGAAGGCAGGTGTCTGTCTATCTCCCCGGAGCTGGAGTTACAGAGGCTTGTGACCCTCCTAATGTGGCTGCCGGGAAAGGAACTTGAACTCTCTGCAAAAGCATTGCATGCATTTAACTGCTGAGCCATCTCTCTAGGCCCCTCATTGTTTTAAATTATACAGGTGATAGAAAAATAATGTGTCATGTATAAAGATGGGGCAGAGTGGGCTGGGGAGATGGCTCACTGGTCCTTGGCCCCAATGTCAGAGGGCTCACCATCAACTGTAACTATAGCTGTAGAAGGATTCAACACCTCTGGCCCCAGTGAGCACATGCACTCAGGTGCACATACCTACATGCAGGGGTGTGTGCATGCACAGACAATTAAAATAATAAAATAAAATCTTAAAAAAAAATAAAAAAGAAACAATACAGAATTTCAGGCTACCTACTTCTGCCTAAGAAAAGCAATATTCCGTTATCAAGATTGCTAGCGTTTGATTTTTTCTTTCTCTCAAACCTTTGACACTTTAATGTTGTATAGAGGAACCACTAGCAAGTACTTCTTCATTTTGTGAGACTGACTTGTCTGTCCCAGACTCACTACGAATGAAGATGACCTTGAAGGTTTCTTGGTCTTCCTGCCCTGCTTCCATCTTCCTCTTCTCACCGTCTGACCTTGACCTTGCAAAACTCTTTAAACAGGAAGGAGCCCATCTTCTGTCCTCCCCAGTAGACACTGGCAGCTACAATGTAGCAGTTCCTGAGAATTCTGCTGGCCGCCTCTCATAGCCTTTCAAAGCTCTGCAGCATACACGGTACAAGCCTATCTTAGAACTTTCTTGAGAGTTACCGGAGTGAGAAAATCCCCATTTTGTGGACACAGCTCATCATCCACATTGTACAGTACTTGAGGCTAATCCCTTCCTCCCCCCAACACACACACACACACAGCCTACTCCATCAGCCCTGCTCTGCCTTGCTCCAAACTATAAGCCTTAGGGGTCACTGTGAAAAACATATTTTAAGTTCAATCATTTCTAAACATTGAGTTTCCTAACACATAAGAAGGATAAGTCTGGAAGTGTAGCTCACTGGTAGACGAGGGCATTAAGCATGAACCTAAGGCCCTGAGTTCCACCCTCAAGGTCAAAATAATTCACTATAATAATCAGAAAACTAGGGCTAGAGAGATGGCTCAGCAGTTAAGAGTTCCAACTGCTCTTCCAAAGGTCCCGAGTTCAATTCCCACCAACACCACGGTGGCTCACACCCATCTGTAAAATAATCAGAAAACTATTTTTATGTTTGAGGTGGAAGAATGCATACTGTCAATCCATTATAAGTATTGTAATGCTGAAGGCAGTAATTTATATTAACATAAAATAAAGAGATGAGTGAGCTACAATGTCCCACTTTGTTTCTATGTAGGATGGAGGTCAAAACCAGAGGCTCATTCGTACTTAGCCAAGGCCTCTCCTTTGTTCCTCTTCCTGGAGCAGTCCTGGAGGAAAGAGGAAGTGTGGAGGGGGTGGGGGTCACACCCCTTCATTTCTCTAGTCACCCCTGAGTTTGATGCATAGAGAAAGAGAAGTATGGGGGAAGGAACTGGATTTTGAAAAGTAAAATTTGAGACCAAATCTTGACCTTGTCACTAACTAGCTGTATATGTCTCAGGGTCAAGGAACAACTTTCTCAATCTGGGAAGTTAAAATAAGAATAAAACTCTCCTTAGGGCTTTTATTTGTAGGAATTTAAATATGTAGTATGCTCAGAACTCTTGGAATAGCAGCCAGCAAGTCTGAGGTGGGATAAAGGATAAGGAAAGTCAGCCCGGTGTGGGGCACAGGCTATGCAGTCCCAGCACGTGGGAGACAGAGCAGGGGGATTTAGGGGCTAACCTGAGCTACAGTGTGAACCCCATGCCAGCTGCCCATACAGAATTGAGATATTGCCTCAGAGAGGGGTGCTAGTGGATGGGGGTGGGGTAAATGCAGGGCTCACTGAGTGGATAAGAGGGGAAAGAACTAACTGAGAATGAAGTAGACCTTGGTTCAAGATGGTGGGGTACATCTGTAATTCCAGTACTCAAGACATAAGACTGGGAACACCACTGTGAATTTGAGGCAAGCAGGGATTGTAGAGTCAGATTCTGGTTTGGGGTTGTGTGTGTGTGTGTGTGTGTGTGTGTGTATGCGCGTGCATGTGCATGTGTGTTATTGTTAGAGTATGATAGTGTGTGTTTCTATCTGTGTGAGTGTGTTACTGTGTGTTTTACTGTGTGTGTGCATGTTACTGTGTGTGTAAGTGTGTTTCTGTGTGTGAGTGTGTGTGTGCATGTTATAGCATATGTGTGAGAGTGTTAGTGTCTGTGAGTGTTAGCGTGTGTGTGTTGGGAGTGGAGCAGGGTTAAATCAAATCCTCATAAATGAGATTCCTGATCATAATTATACTCCAAACACAGCCCTTGGCTTTCTTGTGCTTTGTTTACAGTAAGAATACTTTTATCTTGTGGTCTATGCTTATCATATGAGCCTGTAAACTGTACAAATCATGTCAAAAATGGTCTCACACTTTCATCCACTAAAGAAATGTTTTCCAGGTAAAAAATTTTTTCCAGGCAACCCCCAATTTTTACTTAATTCTTTAAGCTCTTTGAATAACGCAATTCCAGAAGCCACAAAAAAGGTTTCTATAGCTTTTGCTGGTTCACTTAAACTGGGCTCTCAGGAAAGAGATTTCTTGAGAGCCCCATCTCCTCCCCCCCCCCCCAGGGCCTCTCCTAAGTACCTGTCCTCCTTTCACATCCAAGTTAAAACCTGTATTAATTTTGTTTCCTTTGTTTTCTGAGAGATGGTCTCATGAAGCCCAAAGGTCCTTATCTCCTGATTCTCTCACTGCTTCAGACTGTGCCCTACAAAATCTTTCTCTCTCTCCCTCCCTCCCTCCTTCCTCCCCTCTTCCCTCTTTCCCTCCTTCCTTCTTTCTTTCCTCCTCCTCTTCTGCTTTTGGAGACAGGGTCTACTTTGTATCCTTGGGTGGCCTGAACTCTCTATGTAGAACATGCTGGCCCTCATCACATAGATGACAATGGTATGTACTCTCAAGCTCTGCTGATGGACCTAAGTTTTTCTAAGGAAACTCCAGTCTCCGGCCATAATCTTAATTGTGTTCAATCTCATCTAATTGAGAGTGATAGGCAGTTGGTTAGCACCCTGATAGCAGAAACTCAAATGTTCTCTAGCCATGGTGACTTACCTCACTGCTCTCAGTACTTGGGGAGCTGTGGTCAGAGGTTTGAGGCCAGTCTGGGCTCCATAGCAAGTCCCAGCTTCTCCTGGGGCCACAAAATGAGGTCTTGTCTCAACAAGGAAAAGAACCAATAAATTGACAAGACCAATACTTCAACTTCACTTCGCACCAATTTATCACAAAATTGTTCTTTGCTGTGTTGTCAAGAATCTGATCTCACCCCCAGTTGTTGGGCCTTGGAACAGATCTCCTCAGGCTGCTTTGGGAAGGGTACCACCCAGCATGTTCTGCTGGGTTCTGACAGATCACTGTCATATCAGTGACAGTTTTTGTAAAAGCTATTGTTACTACAGAACAATAGAAGGGATTGTTCAAGTTCATGTAACCATAAAACACTGAGTCAGATCATAAGCTTCTTGTCAAAGTTGGAGAGCGACTCCATGAAGACAAAGTAGCAGAGCAAATGTGTGTGTCCTTACCCTGTTGAGAAGGGACAGGACTGGTTTTGTAGCATAACGAAGAAGACATCGTTCTACATCTGCAAGGAAAACCTTGGATGGGAAGCTAGTTTAGCCCCATTCTAATCTGAGTCGTTAGTTAATATCCTTGTAATTGGCTTTGTCATTCTTGCTTCAGGGAGGTGTGTGAAAGGATGCCTGAGGGTGTGTGGGGTGTGTGTGTATGAGTGTTGGTGTGTGTGTGTGTGTGTGTGTGTGTGTGTGTGTGTATATGAGTGTTGGGGGGTGGTGTGTATGTGTGTATGTGTGTGAGTGTGTGGTGTGTGGTGTAGTGTGTGTGTGTGTGTGTGTGTGTGTGTGTGGTTTATGTATGTATTAGTATGTGCGCAAGTGTGTGTTTTCTTTGAGGCAGGGTCTTACTATGTAGGTTACAAGGCAATTCTACCACTTTGGCCTCCCAAATACTAGGACTATAGCTCCTGGCTCCTGGCTCCAAATCTGAAATTCTATCTGTCAAATACCTTTGAAATTTGATAAAAGGTAACAACAGCAGAATAGCAATTATCAGGTTTCATTCACATACTTGGTATATTTCCACTAAGGATTATCAACTTCAAGGCAATATCATTTGTTTGTGTTTTCTAGGTCATTCTGCAGGAATCCACGTCAGGGAGGAATCTTTAACGCTTGGAAACGGATAACCTTTATCAGAATTGATAAGGGATTCTCCAGCTCTTCGATTTTCACATAAAAACTGAGAATAATAATTTTTCCATTCATCTTAACTGAATTTTGTAGGCTCTCAGAATAAAACATAACCTGTATACATCTAGCACCAATTTGTCATTAACACATAGAATGAAAGAAAGTCTTACCTAGTTTAGCTTAGCAATTGTAAGCTAAGTGAAATTAAGCTGATTTAGTCAAGCTTTTAAAACACCAGAGAGAAAGGCATTAGTCCAGAGGATTGTGGGGAAAGCATCAGACCTAGCTTTGCTCAGTTGTTGCTCCTCCAGTTAGCAGAGCTGTCTCTGGTGACTGCTGCTACTGAGAGGAGCCTGGAGAGCTAGGAGAAGCTTGCCTCATGAGGCTGGGCTTCGGACATTGAGTAGTGACATACCTAATTCACATAGGGGTGGAGGAGAGTCTGATATGAAACAAAGAAAGAAGAGCAGGAGATGATATGAGACGAAACATCCAATTTGGAACTGAGTATGACGGTACCCTCCCCATAATCTTAGCACTTAAGAGGTGGAGTCAAGAAGGCGGGAGTTGAGGTCAGCCTGAACAACAACAACAACAACAACAACAACAACAACAACAACCACACTTGATCTTTAGACAAACAAACCGACATTAGGTAATTAATTGTTCAATCTCTCTACATTACACTTTGCACAGTGAATCATTTTTCTTTTGTTGGGTTGCTATGAAGATTAATGAAATAATCTGCAGAAACTGATTTAAAACATGGGATTTAAAACACAGAACGAATACGGCTCCTGGTAGGCCACCATGGGGGCACATTAGCTATAGTCCCTTCTGGTGGCTCACTGGATTCCCTCTGGATAGCTGAGAAATGTAGAAAGCAGTCTTTTAGCATTTTGCAATAAAAAAAATTGTGTTCAGGACTCAGTTGTGTCTTTGCTGAGTGTGTGTGCACAGCTCCCTCTCCCCCCCAGGACTCAGTTCTGTTCATAGCTCAATGTGGGTATCAGACAAAGCTTTACTTTGTAGGACTGTCTAGCTGGACTAAAACTAAGATATGCAGAAATGTGTGGAACTTCAATAGAACATAAGGAAATGGATTATTCTTGGCCAAAAACAAAGACTTTATAGAATATGAATTTGTATGGAAGACACATAGAGAAGTTCCAGCAAAGTATCAGCATCCATGACAACAGTGATTTCTGAGGAGGAAAGGAATAGTTCCAGAAAAGGTGAGCTAAACTTCTCTACTGTCTTCAAATTGTACATATTTGTTTTCTTATTACCTGTGTAATAACAATAATAATGAATTTAAAAGCCATGTATGCTGGAGCATAGCTGGGATCCCAGCACCTAAGAGTTACAGATCCTCAAGGTCAGCCTCAGCTATGTAATGAACTGTTGGAAGCTAATCGGGGTTAGAAGAAAGAGACCCCGACTCAAATCAGTCAAACTAGAAAAAGCCAAGGCAAGATCATAGTACAAGCAGTGAGAATTTAGAATACAGAATAAAACGGATGTGTAGTAAAAGAAAGTAGACAGGAATCAAGGAAATTCTTCCCAGGGCTGTCAATGACATGACACTTGTCACATTCTACTGTCCTTGAGGGGCGAGGAGAGCAGAGGGGGCAGGGAGATGTCAGACCCAATCTCCAGCAGGCTGAACCCAGTGAAATGGCCTGCTGGACCTCATGGTGTAAATCTCTTTCTCCCAGCAGTTTTTGAGAAGACATCTGTACCCTGTCTCACTCTTTCCAAAACCCAAGGTCTACGGAAACACTGGCTGAAACACACTGGTAAATTATGCTCATAAGTAAAATGCAACCAGATGTCAAGCTAGGATTTCTAGTAGTATATTTTGATGGCAAAGAATATAAGAAACTATTATAATAAATAAATAAATAAATAAATAAATAAATAAATAGTATGTAACCAACACTTGGTTGACTGACAATATCCAGCTGAAAGGGTTTTAAACTCCTCGGGGATTGTGAGTGTAGTTCACTCTTTGGAGATGGGGTTTTGGGGGGGAGGGGTGACTTGCATGTTTGAGGCCCAGCACTGTAAAACAAAATACCCTCAATAGCACCAAATAAATTAGTTAAGATAGGCATGATGTCATAAGCCTAAGCCTATAGTTCCAATACTCAAGAAACTGAGGCAGGAGAATCATTTTAGTCCAGGCATTCAAGACAGCTTGGTCAATGTAGCTAGAAAAAACCCCAGCAAACTTTGGCTAGTTAGTTAGGAAGAAGTAAAGAATTTAAGGACTAAATAAAAGGGCCCTTCCCTTGGCAAGTATCTTTTGACTACAGGGGAGACCTTAGTAGTACAGGAGGACCAAGAAGCTGGGCTGACTTGCTTTTATATAGGTTTCAGACTCTACTGGGGAAAGACCTCAGCTGGCACTGGCTGCAGGAGTTAGTGTTACTAGGATTCAGTGCACATTGTTTGCATTTGGCCTTGGATTCGGGAAGCTCTAAACCAGGTTGTGAGAGAGCTTCTGCTGGCGCTTGCAGGCTGCTGGTTTGCAGACCCACCTTTCCAGCTTGACCCTTGAGTGCTAGGAGGCAGTCCAGCCCAGCCTGTAATTCATTACATTCTGTTGCCATTTCAGACGCGGTACACACAGAAAGGCCTGAATGAAGGGAAGGGTGAATGAATGGAAAGAAGCATCAGGATAGAACCGCCCCAGGCACTAAATAGGACGGGACAACTGGGGGCTGGAGGAGCCTCCTATTGCTTAAGAGACACTCCCCATAAGGATGTCAATGATCAGTCTTTCAACCACTACTCATTTCTTAGTCCCCACTCATGTATAAATTTGCAGAACCACAGACCTCCAGTGTGGCCATTGCGATGAACTGAGTTTATCTGTGAAACAGAGAAAGGTCTATTCATTTACAGCCCTATGACATTACTAACATTATGAATGAAAGAAAGGAATTTAAACAAATATATACAACAAATGTACACAGCAGCAGAACCCCCCCCCCCAGCTCCCCCACCCCCTATAGTTCGGGCTATAAAACAGGCTATCCCTTATTCTTTTTGGTGAGGGCACGTGTGTTAAGCAAAATTGAGGCAACTTGAAATAGAGGGTTTGAGATGTTAGGAGTCCATCATTTCTGTAAAAGGTCACTCTGGTCCTTTCCTGTTTATGCCAAAGACAGAGATATTGGCAGGATGAATTAGAGGAGCCAAAGCTGCTTCTAACAATTGAAGAACGCAGCAGCCCTTGAGAGGGAGGGAAGGTGTGGCAAAGTTGAAATCTTCAAAGATAAGAGTGAGGGAGCTACTTAATTAGCCCAGACTAAATTGGTTCTTATTAACTGCACTCGGGCCAGCTGTCTTTGAAACTGCCTTGTAATCCTGGGCATGGCTTTGATTGAGAAATCTCAGTTCCCATCTTAAACCCATTTGAAGACATCTCGGCCCAACCCCCTCCTTCCAATGCAACTCCTCTGAGCCCCCCACCCCTCTTTCCATCAACATCTCCCCTACCCACCCCACAACAAATATGAATCTCAGCAGGGCCAGAGCTCACCTTGACCACTGACACCAGAAGCTCTGCTTTCACGAAGGGCTCAGTAACAAAACCCGAGGCTTACCCTAGGCAAGCCTCCAAAAGCATTTGAGAGAAGCGTAGAAAACAAAAGCAACAACCACAACCTGGGCTTACCCGCTTCTTAAAAAATTGGAACGCTGAGCATTTCTTGACCGGGAATCCATTCATGTCTTTGTTTACCATCTTCCACAGAAGGGACTTCACAGTTATAGATCCAGGGTGGCACCGGCTTGGTTACTGCATCTGTATCCCGATTCGCCTTCCTGGAGACGGTGAATGAAGACCGAACGGGAAGGAGAGGCTAACGGGGCTCAGTTTTTCACTCGCTCATTCTGCTGCGGCAGCGACTGCAGTAACTCGCCCCACTTTCAGAGGCCACTGGCATTGGCTTTTCTCTTTCCATCATTGCTTTGAAACGTAAGCATCACCACAACAGGACCCCGGGGCCGGATGGCGGGATACAGCAGATCTATCCAGAGATGCTCTGGCGGGCGCTCAGGCGGGAGCAGGGTACCGTCCCCGCCCCCAGCTACCGAGCTGCTCCCGGGCTGTGCGGGGAGCGAGCGACTCGCTCTGCTCCAGGTGATGCGCTGCTGGAGACTGCTGGAGGAGAGCTGTTTTTGATTGTGTAGGTTCCAGTGGGAGCTGTAGTTAAGCAGCTGGGGGAAGGAGTAAGAAAGAGCCGAAGCCGGAGGGAGGGAAGGAGGAAGGGAGAGAGCCTCCTCAGAAAGGCAAATGAAAAGAGAAAGCAAGGCAGGAAGGAGCAAGGATGTATGCATGCACATGTGAGTAAGATCAGGGGATGGTCAGGAGACACAGAAAGCACAGGACAACTGATTCCCTTGGGAGGGCCCTTTGAATTGGTTTTTCTTTGCAAGATGTAGCAACCAGAGTTTCCTGTTAAATGCAGACCCAATAATGTAATGCTCAATGAAGTTCTTCAGATTCCGGTTCTGAAACCAACCCGGGGCGGTGGGGGGGGTGGTGGTGGCGGGGGGTGGAGGCATCAAACGTGTTCCTGCCCTATGAAACCTTGAAAAATAAAATAATGTGCCTGCACAAGTGTAGCAGTGGATGGTCTCTTATTCCGCACGGTCTTCTAGTGCCCTTCCTTCCGCTGTGATATTAGAAGTAACAACTGGGAAGGTGAGCCTGCCCATTTCAACAGAGAAGCCGGTAGTAAGAGAAAATCAATGAACAGAAACAAAGTGTGCAAAACCAACACGCAGAACCTTGCCCAGACCTTCACCAAAAATTCTTGCCGAATCCATTCAGTGCAAAGGAAGTCACAGGAAGCCAGGATGAGACTTTTTACACGCCCCAACTTACCCCTGAACCTCTGCAAAGTAAATTCATTTAACAAAAACATTTAATTATGCGTAGCTCATTTCCATTTATGCTGTTTGATGCTGATATTTTATGAGTTTTGTTTTATTTTTTAAATAGGGTTTGTAGCAAAAAGGTTTGAGGTCCCTGTTAGCATGTGGTTTTGATCAGCTACTTCACCGCCGGCTGCACTTTGGATGCTGCGTGGTCTATGAGATAGACATACACGATCATTCATTCACTCATTCATTCATTCACTCATTCATCATTCATTCATTCACTCAATCACTTGTTTGCCATCTCATTCCATTCAAATATAGCATTCAAATCCAAAAACAGTAAGCGTTCACTGGTAGGAAAGACAATAGAACTGTCCTTCAGAATAATTGTTGATTGAGTGCTTGCATGAAACCATGAGTTTAATCTTCAGGACCACAAAACAAACAAACAAACAAAAGAAACAACAAAACAACAACTGACACTGTGGCAACATGGGACTAGAACCCCTGCAGTTGGAAGGTAAAGGTAGGAGGATCAGAAATTCAAGCTTATCCTCAGATAGTTTGAGGCCAGACTAGAATTCATGGGATCCTAGCCAAAAACAATACCCAAACAGAACAATAACAACAACAAACCCCACATTGTTACACCATTTATATGGGAAACATGTGGACTAATTGGGGAAGAAGTGCTTGAGTTCCTTTAGAATATGAGTTTCTATGAGGTAAGATATGGATTAAGTTGTGAAAGACACGATGATACGTTATGTAATCTACAGCTTCAGTAGGCTGTGATTTTCCTAAAGGGGCCATCTAAAAACACCAGAGAGAACTCAAAGGGAATTATTCTAAGATGAAAGAAATGTTCCCCATCGGGATTATGGTAATGACTACAGTAAGAACCAAACTTCATCATGAAATGAAAAAGAATTTGTTTTGCACAGTGAAATTATACCTCAGTAAGTTTTTATTAGAAAACAGTGAAGGCCGTTCAACCTCTTTCCTGTTCCTCTCTACACTGTTCCCCACAAAGTGTTATAACAGCCATTTATTGAATGTGGGTGATATATATATATATATATATATATATATATATATATATATATATATATATATATATATATATATTCCAGGGAAAGAGGGGATTCTGGGGCCCTCAGTTGGCTTTCCTGATGTTCTACCACACAGACTTGCTTTGGCAGGCTCTCCATTGGCCTAGGGTGAAGAGAAATGTCTCATGGAGCCTATAAGGGGTGGAGATGAAGACAAAACTAAAGTCTAACCCACCCTTCCTGCACCCAAAGGCCACTTCCAGACGCTGACGCTGTAAGCTAGCCTACACTAGACTGGACACAAGGTTCACGAGTGCAATGGTGCATGCTTTGTATCACAGAAGAAATGTACATGTCGTGGTTTCAATGAGACTCATAGAACTGCATGCTTATCCTCTGGTTGGTGAACTGTTTGGAAACGATTAGGAGGCGTGGCCTTATGTCAGGGAGTGAGGGGGGGAGTTGGGGGTGGACTTTGAGATTTCAAAAACCCATTCCAGGCCTGCTCCCCCATCCCCTACAGCTTTCAGGTCAGGTCACTTTATAAAGCTCTCAGTTACTTCTCCAGCACCTGACACACTCCCTGCCATGATGATCACCCCATCAGAAACCATGAGCAAGATCCTCATTTAAGTATTTTCTTTTATAGTATTTGCCTTGGTCATGGCGTCTCTTCACAGTAATAGAAGATGACTAAGATAGCATGTATGCATGTACTTAAACATTAGATCCATTCTCCTTTGCAGGTGACAGGATGGGAAGGAAAGGCAGGTGACAGTAAAGACTTCCATGAAGTAATGATGCAGGTGACAGCCTGGGACAGTAAAAGGAGCTCAGTCAGATGGAGGAGGAACAAAGAGCAGGCGCTCTGAGTAGGTAGAGGGATCCATTATTTAGGGCCATAGTTTAGTCATTACAACAACAATAAAGTGTTTAAACTACACAGTTAGCTCTCTTGGGACAGCAGGGTCTCTCTTTCCTCTTGAATTTTTCTTGTCATAATGAAACCATTAGCAGATAGGCTGTAGGTTTGTATATGCGTGGCCCAGGGAGTGGCACTATTAGAAGGTGTGGCCTTGTTGGAGTAGGCGTGGCCTTGTTGGAGTATGTGTCACTGTGGGCATAGGCTTTAACACTCTCATCTAGCTGCCTGGAAGCCAGTATTCTGCTAGCAGCCTTCATATGAAGATGTAGAATTCCCAGCTCCTTCTGCCTGGATGCTGCCCTGTTCCTGCCTTGATGATAATGGACTGAACCTTTGAACCTGTAAGCCAGCCCCAATTAAATGTTGTCTGTATAAGAGTTGACTTGGTAATGGTATCTATTCACAGCTAAGACATAAGCCTACTACCACCTCTATTTACAAAGTATCTGTCTTGGTAGCCTCAATGCAAATGCTTTAAAAAGAAGTACAGGGTAGTTTTTGTTTTACGTATATATTTCTGCATCTCTTTGTTATGTCTTGGAGATTGGATGTGATACTTCATGCGTCCTAGACAAATCCTTTACTGTGGAGCTGTATTTCCCTCCTCTTTCCTTTTCTTTCTTTGTTTCAAGGCAGTATCACACTAGGTTGTCTCTGGCTGTAACGTGTTCTGTAATGCAGGCAGGAATTGAATTTGAGATCTTCTTGTCTCAACCTTCTAGGCTGCTGGAATTAGTGACTGTACTACCAGGCTTGGATTTTTTTTTTGCCTTTTTGTTTTTTAAAGATGTAATTTTTGCCCAGAGATGATACCATCCTGGCTCCTTGTGCAGGAGGTGACAACATAGCTTTGAGGCTGGGGGGTGACAACGTAACTTTCCTTGGGACAGGCCAGATGGACCACTGCTTGAGGCTTGAGGGCACAGTGTACTGAGAGGGGGGGGGGAATATTTATTTATTTATTCATTTATTTATTCATTTATTTATTTATTCATTTACTTATATATTTGCTTATTTATTTATTTATTTATTTATTTATTTATTGTGTGTGTGTGTGTGTGTATGTGTCTGTGCATATGTGTAAGTATCTGAGGATGCACTGGGAATTGAACTTGGATTCTTGGAAGTACTCTAAACCATTGAGCCTTGGACCAGCGGCTCTTTCTTTTCTCTTCTGTAACTAACTTTCTTTCTTTCTTTCTTTCTTTCTTTCTTTCTTTCTTTCTTTCTTTCTTTCTCTAAACCAAATAGATATAGATTTATCTATCTGAGAAAGAGCCAAGAGGCTCCAGAAAGGAAATACCCCCAATTATTTCTTAAAGCAAAATAATCTTTGACGTTATTAAATTAATGAGTTGACTTCCCTCTTTTCATCACGAAATATTACTTGTTCAGTTTTGTGATCCTGACACACTATGGAAGCGGCTGAGTGCAGTAGGCAGTGTTTTCTCAAATGAATTCAATAAGAAGACAAATAATCAGGCCCGGTGACCCTGGCTCTGGGCTCTGCGTGGGAATCATTGGCTCCCCCTGAGCACGTGAGAGGCCTGCACAGCCTGCAGTCCCATCCTCTGGGCTGTGCTCTGGTAACAGTCACTGGCCCTCCTCTCTCCTTTTATCTTCTTTAAGCCCCTTGATACTGTTTCCCTTCCTTTCTAATTGAATGTCTAATTTGTAGCATCTAATTGTCACAAAGAATACCTAAAACTTGGTTTGATCTTCTTCCCCTCTCCCTTTTTGTGCCTGTGCACACATATGGGTGGTAGACATCAGATGTATTTCCTCTATCATTTTTTTAACCTTATTTTTAATTATAAAATTCTTTTTTGACCATTTTGAGCATATCTACAATGTGTTTTGGCCATGTTCACCCCAACGCTGTCACTACCCTAGACTCCACCAGCATATACCTTCTCCATCTTTGTTTCTGTCCACATTATTATTGTTGTCTTTGCTTTATTATTATCCTAAGACAGGATCTCACTATGTAGTCCTGGCTAGCCTGGAACTTGATGTATAGACAAAGAGATCTCCCAAGGGCTAGAATTTAATGTGTGCTCCACCACCTTTAATCTGTCTCCTCCACCCTAATTTTTGAGGCAGAGCATTTACCTGTACTACCTGGTTTTGTGTGTCAACTTGACACAAATTAGAGTCATCAGAGAGGAAGGAGCCTCGGTTGAGGAAATGCCTCTATGAGATCCAGCATTTTCTCAATTAGTGATTAATGGGGGAGGGGCCAGCCTATGGTGGGTGGGGCCATCCCTGGGCTGAGTTCTATAAGAAAGCAGGCTGAGCAAGCCATGGTGAGCAAGCCAGTAAGCAGCATCCCTCCATGGTATTGGCATCATCTCCTGACTCCAGGATCCTGCTCTTTTTGAGTTCATGTCCTTAACTTCCTTCAACAATATGGAAGTGTAAGCAGAATAAACCCTTTCTTCCCCAGCTTGCTTCTGGTCATGGTGTTTCATTGCAGCAATAGAAACCCTAAGACAATCTCATACTGAATCCAAAGCTCATCAATTAGCTAGACTGGCTAGGCAGAGCCCACCCCTCATTCTCCTGTCTCTGACTCCAGTCCTGAGATTACCCACAAATGACATTGTACCTGGTGTTTCCTGTGGAGGCTGGGAATCCACATTGAGGTGCCCAGGCTCACACAGCACTGTACTCCCNCCCCCCCCCCAGCTTCCCATTTGCTATTTTACAGTTTATCTAGTTTCCCTGCTGGCAATATTATGTAAATTATAACACAAATAATAAATAAAGGAGCTATGTGGTACTGATCACATTATATACCCAGAATTGTATGGACTGTGACAATCTTCCCTCAGCTACTGAACCCATTTTCTCATCTGTAGAATAATAGTAATGAAATGCTTCTCCACCTGCCTCATAAGGTAACTGTCAGTAGTAAATTATACGTGAAGGGCTTTGTCCCTGCTTGCAAAATTCTCAATAAATCTATCCTTTTGATCTTAATCAGACAGGAGACATACATCAATATAATGTAGAAACTCCTTACAGACTTAGAGAGTGTCAGCATGTGATACATTTAAGTTTTGAATGGAATGTGATTTTCCTATGGCATCTGGAAAACAGAAAATATCATAAGAGAATATTTATTGAGGAACTGATGTCCCACTGAAGAAAGGAATACAAATAGATCACGTCATAAGAAATATTTTACAATCTTCTTTGACACAGGTAACTTGATTATACAGGGATGCATGCAATCAGGGCTTAGCAAACCCACTGGGGATTGGATATCTCTCTGTGGACATGCTAAAGATTGCTCGTATTATCTTTTGTTTCAAATTTGTAATTCTTTCATTTCATCAAATTGGATTTGTTTTTTAAAATTTTTGTGTATTTACTGTGTGTGTATATATATATATATATATATATATATATATATATATATATATATATGGTTTTTTTGTTGTTGTTTTTTTGGTTTGGTTTGGTTTGGTTTGGTTTTTCGGACAGGGTTTCTCTGTATAGCCCTGGCTGTCCTGGAACTCACTCTGTAAACCAGGCTAGCCTCAAACTCAGAAATCCGCCTGCCTCTGCCTCCCAAGTGCTGGGATTAAAGGTGTGTGCCACCACCGCCCGGCACTGTGTGTATATTTATGTGTGTGTGTTTACTGTGTGTATATTTATGTGTTTGTGTTAATGTGTGTATATTTATGTGTGTGTGTTTACTGTGTGTATATTTATGTGTGTGTGTTTACTGTGTGTATATTTATGTGTATGTGTTTACTGTGTGTATATTTATGTGTGTGTATTTATCCTGTGTATATTTTTATGTGTATTTATATGTGTATGTTTATATGTGTGTATTTACTGTCTGTGTATTTGTGTGTGTGTGTGTGTGTGTGTTTACTGTGTGTATATTTATGTGTGTGTGTTTACTGTGTGTATATTTACGTGTGTGTGTTTATTGTGTGTATATTTATGTGTGTGTTAACTGTGTGTATATTTATGTGTGTGTGTTTACTGTGTGTATATTTATGTGTGTGTGTTTACTGTGTGTATATTTACGTGTGTGTATTTAACCTGTGTATATTTTTATGTGTATTTATATGTGTATGTTTATATGTGTGTATTTACTGTCTGTGTATTTGTGTGTGTGTGTGTGTGTGTGTGTGTTTACTGTATGTATGTTTATGTGTGTTTGTGCTACTGCCCACTGAACCATCTCACTGGCACATCCTGTTTGTGTGCATTTTGTTTGTTAAGACAGGGTCTTATATTGTAGCTCAAATTCAAAGCAATCCTCCTGCCTCAGCCTCCTTACTAGTGCAATTACAGGTGTGTGCACCATCACAAACTGCTCAGTAAATTGGATCTTCTACAGAAAAGTAATCAGATGAAAAGTTACAAAATCAATACAACCCCCAAAAGAAAAACCCAGACTTAAAACTCAGCCAGTGGTGTTTTAATTTACTTATTTTATATTTTGAGACAGGGATCACTATATAACTCTGGCTAGCCCAGGACTTACTATGTAGAACAGGCTATCTTCAGAGTAGGATAAATCCTCCTGCCTCTGTTTCCAAAGCACTGGGCCCATTGGTATGAGCCATTACGGCCAGCTCCAAACCCTTAATTCTTATCTAATCATGATATATATGTGTGCGTGTGCGTGTGCGTGTGTGTGTGTGTGTGTGTGTGTGTGTGTGTGTGTGTATGTGTGTATTTTTTTCTATCCAGAGATATGGGTTTTGCCAGATCATCAGGTAGATTTGGCCTTCATTTATCCCTATTACCTACAAAATGTTCAGGTGCAATTGTAAGTGCCCCTCAGTTGAGGTAGAGCTGTAATTGCTGGTTCAACCTGCACCCTCTCCCCAATTCCACCCCTTGCTTCTTACCTGGCCTGCCTGCTCACTCACCATCGCAGACACCCACGCGTGCCTCTCTGCTTTTTCTCTCTTTGGTTCTTTCTCTTCAATAAAGTGATGCCAAATATGTTCATGGCATAGCTTCTTCTGTCACAAAGGCATAAAATCCAGTCTTTCTTGTCACAATATGTAACCCAAGGGACAAATCAGTTTGTTAGGAATTACTCATTTGAATATCAGCGATAACTCATTTGACTCTAAAGTGACAAATTTGATAGCTTTCCAGGACTTTATATTCCTGCAGTTATTTTATATGCTTGTTTAAACCATAAAATGGATTCAGAACCTACAAAGACTGTTCCTTTGAAAGAAAACCTGTTTGTGGAGATTCCATTTGAATCTGACCCTTCTTTTTAGAACAATCTCTGTCTCCCCAGACAATTGCAAGAAGATTTTGCCAATGTGTGAATCTCATCAGTAGAGACCTAGGAAACATCACCGGCATGTGTTCCTCCTTAGAAACACCGCGGATGTGCACATTTGGTGAGAATGGTAGAATAGGTTAGCAAGGTGCCTTGGCAAGGTCATTATCAGTTATGAATGGGATGGCCTTGTGATTTTGAGAGATGAAATAGAAATTACAAATGGTAATGGATTTTTATAGCCTTTTAATAAGATGCTTTTACAAAATTGGTAATTATGCTTTTCTATTTGCTTTCAATGACCATCCTTTGAGATGGAGTTCAGATGACCTCTTGACTGATGGGGCAGAAGGTTACAGTTTCAACTTGACTTGTACAAAGATGTACATTAGCTATTTTTCCATGTTCAGCATAAATGAACCCTCGTGTGAGAGCGTTGTTGTGTGGGGAATAGAGTAGTCTGTTGTGATGTGTACCGAGTGACACACACCAGAGAGAAAGAAGAAACCCCAGTCCTACCTTCTCTGCTCTATAGACAGAATCTGTGGCCATGCCTTTGTGTGTGCCATAGAACACAGAGCTGAGCTAATTTCTCAAATAATTTGAATCAGCTGCTGCTTCTAGGGAAGGAAGCAAGAGCTGGACAGACACGGCCACTGACGGCAGCCCCAGAAAAAAAAAAAAACACAAAGAACCACCCACAGGTTTTCATCCTATTATTCTAGAAAAATGTGCCTTAGGATGAATAAATCTCTGAAGATGATTGTGTTCAATTTGAAACGCAGTCTGCCTGGATTTCTTCTGTTTTGTAAACTGTGCTTATTTAAATAGAACACAGTTCATGTGTGTGTGTGTGTGTGTGTGTGTGTGTGTGTGTGTGTGTGTGTGTGTGTTTAATTTTCTAGGGAATCATACATACTGATACCAACTCAAAAATTATTGGGATAGCAATATAAGCTTTAAAACAAATGGAGTATCTTTTTAAGTAGCTTAGTAGGACTCGCTAGCCTGGGAGTTGCTGTGAGGTACCTGAATCCTGCCTCTGCTTCTTACTAGATCTGTGACCCTGGGCAAGCAAAAATTACCCAACAATATGCTTGTGAGCAATTGGTTTATTGTAAGAATTATAGGGCATTGAATGCAGATTTAATATACATATGTGTGCACATATCTGTATCTACTTATAGGCTTGTATTTGAGTGTGCCAGTTGTTTTTTTTGTTTGTTTGTTTTGTTTTGTTTTAGGTTTTTTTGAGACAAGGTTTCTCTGTGTAGCCCTGGCTGTCCTGGAACTCACTCTGTAGACCAGGCTGGCCTCGAACTCAGAAATCCACCTGCCTCTGCCTCCCGAGTGCTGGGATTAAAGGCATGTGCCACCACGCCTGGCGAGTGTGCCAGTTTTAAAACACTACTCTAGATTCTTCAGTTATGTTCCCACTGACAGGTAAGAGCATCTTGTCCCGTTGACCGTGGGCTTGGCTGCATCACGCCAGTTCAGCATAGAGGATGTAATGTTATCTAACTTCTGCCTCCTTCACGGACACAGTCTCAACTGGAGGTCTGAGCCACTGTGCAAAAGTTTGGCTTCCCAGAGGTCACAATGATATGAGGAAGACCCTGTCACATGAAGAAGACAGGACCAGACACTCTAGTCAATGGTCTTGGGATATCCTAGCCCAGGCAGCAAACATGTGAGTGGAAAAATGTAGTAAGAGTTTTGGAAGGAAAATGACCAAATAGCAGTAATCAGAATATTGGTAATTAGTGAAGCTGAATAATCTTGATGTTTCAATCTGTGTGTCTGTCTGTCTGTGGATCTTTCTGTTTGCCTCTGTCTCTCTGTCTCTTTTATCTCCCCCTCCTCCTTCTCCTCCTCCTTCTCCTCCTCCTTCTTCTCCCTGCCATTTGAGACAGGGTCTTCTTATGTAGTCCAGGCTGAAATCTTCAAGCTTCCTGCCTCAGCCTCCAGAATGCTGAGAGTAAGTCAACATACTCTGGTCAGCTAGCTCTTTTAAATCTTCTGGTTTGTGCATTGCAATCTTATGCTAATCTTAGTCAGCTCAGGATGCTGTTACAAAATACGATTAGAGCAGAATTGCTTAAATGTCAGAAATGTGTTTCCTCACTGTCTCGAAGCCTAGAAATCCAACTTCAAGATGGTGTGGTTGGCTTCCAGTGAGGATTGTTTTTACTGTGTGTAGATGGCCCGCTCCCTCTCGTATCTTCACATAACAGGGAGAGACACTCTTCTTACAGAAGAGCTGGCCCCATTATGATGACATTTTCCTGCTGATCTTTTTGAAGCACAGTCATCTTTCAGAGTCTCATCTGCACACATGTGCGTCAGGGGTAAGACTGCAACTCATTAGTGTTGATGCAACCCGACTCCTTATTTCCCCACGTGACACTGTTTCCAGCGCTGATGCATTCTTGACTGTCATAAACAAATGCTGGGTAATAGGTAGAAAAGGTTTTCAAAGTTCATGCCAATCCACCTGACCTAACTGATAGGACTTCTACACAAAACTCTTAGAAAGTTATAAGAAAACAATCACCTAATAGAAAAAAAATGTATAACCCAGGCTGTCCTCAACATTGCTCTATAGGCCTGGCTAGCCTTGAATTCTTGATTTTTACCAACTCTCCCTCCTGAATGTCAAGATTACAAAGAACATCACTTTGCCCAGATGACAAATGACTTAATAGAAAAAGCTTACAGGAGTTTTTAAAAAAAAAATCAGAAGAACAAAAATAAATTTGAATAAGTATATGTACATGAGATGCCTTCAAAGCTAGCAAGACTCGGAAGAAATGGTTACTTTTATATAGTTGAGTGGATATGAATATTTATGAAAACAACTGAGTAATATTTATGCAAAATGAGAATATGCTTGTCTATTGACTCAGCACTCTTCCTTTGTAAGCTAGGCATGGTGGCGACACCAGTGATGCCTTATGTATATTTCTGTCCCTGGGGGACTTGTACAGGACGGGTAGGAGTTCCAGGCCAGCCTGGGCGAGAGACTCTCTGTATCAACAACAACAACAACAATAAAAAATTCTACCTCTTAGAATAAACTTTTTGAAAAGGTAAGCACTCCCATGTGTGATACTTCATATAAGGATGCTTGCTACAAGACAGTTACACAGCAAGGGTTTGGGCAGACAGAAGCAAGGTGAAATTAACTATGCAATCATACTAAAATCCCCACCACCACCCCCTCTCTGTCTCTCTCCTCTCTCTGTCTCTATCTGTTTGTCTCTCTCTTCTCTCTGTCTCTGTCTCTCTCTTTGTGTGGAGAGAGAATATCATGTATCCCAGGTTGATTTTGAACTTGCTGAAGGAAGCCTTGAACTCCTGATCCCCCCACCTCACCATCCATAGACTGGAAGTATAGGGGTCCCCCTCTACACTTGACTTTATTTATACAAATCTTAAAACTTTCATTAGGTGTTGTTGCTATGGCTTGAAAGTGCCCCCCAACCCCACCCCAGTGTATGCTGCAAAACTGATACCCATTGTGGCAGAAAGGAGAAATGGGGGAGGCCTTTAAAAGATGTGTAAGATCTGATCCCTCTGCTCTGAATGGATTGGTGCCACCTTCCTGGGAGTAAGACAGTTCTTGAGAGAGTGTTGTTATAAAGTGAGTCTGCCCCATGTGTTTTAGCTTTCTGATACCTGTTTACTTCCCAGCTTCCACAGCCCTGTTGCAATGAAGCACAAAGCCGGTATTGGATGTCAAGCAAGTTGCTAGAGCTATGCTCTTGAATTCCAACTCGCAGAACCATAAGCCCAAACAAACTATTCTTTATAAATCACTGGGA
Organism: Mus minutoides; assembly: GCA_902729485.2. Classification (NCBI taxonomy): domain Eukaryota; kingdom Metazoa; phylum Chordata; class Mammalia; order Rodentia; family Muridae; genus Mus; species Mus minutoides. The sequence continues at coordinate 1,124,777 of LR749994.1, forward strand.
CTCTGGTATTTTGTTATGACAATAAAAATAAACTACTGACAAGCTAAGAATGAATTAATCGTAATATTTTCTTAGGAAAAATAAATCATTCTATTTCATAAAATACATAGAGAGAGCGATGAGAATGAATGAAAAGGGACACATACCCAAAGGCTAACTCAATTATTTCAAGAGACAAATGGAAGTCTACAATGTTATAGTTATTATAAGTATGTATTATTGCAAAATGTCAAAGTGCTGAAGTAAATAAATAAATAAATAAATATATATATACACACATACATAAACATGTATCTATATGGCATGTTGTGAATATGTGAGTTAATATGTATGTTATGTATATGTATATATATAAATAAGACATATATATTACATATATATAGTCACATTGTAGCCTTGAGCTGCCTTAAACATAGGGGTCCTCCTGTTTGTCCTTCTAAATGTACCCCCAAACCTGACTTGCCCCTCTATTTGGAAGCTTCCATTCATTCACCCCCAACCATGTTTGTAAATCTTGGGTACAAAGTGTGGTGTCAGAAAATTTATAGACTAGCATTTAACAACAGCTGGTGTCTAGAACTAATAATGCTGGAGAGGAATTTAAGGATCCTATAACTTCACCCTTCACTGTGCAGGCGACAGAGACAGAGACTGCCCATGGAGTGGAAGATGACCTCAACCTGAATTTGCCCTCTGAGTGTGAAGATAATGGGTTCCTGCCATCATACTTTAAGATTTTGATGAGACTTCTCGAAAGTCTTGAAACTAAATTTATATTATATTTATGTCTTTAAAAGATTGTATATATTAAATTTTATTTATGCATTATATAACATACACTATGTACATGTTTATATGTTTGAAACTCTATTCCACCCCATATATGTATTCCAAATGGAATGGCAAAATGTATGTGTGTGACTGAGTGTAGGTATGTGTACCATGATCAGGAAGGAGCCTGAGGAGGTTGGAGGAAGCATTGGATGCCCCAGAACTGAAGTTACAGATGGTTGTGGTCCACCATGTCGGGGCTGGAACCAAACCCAGGTCTTCTACAGGACCAGCAAGTGCTATTTTCTGTAAAGATGTAATAACAGGGCCAGGGGTGCAGCTCAGATCCCAGCAAAACAAAACAAAACCACACTCGAATCAATCTATATCTATCTTTCTATCTATACTAACATTCAGAAGAGAAGGGAGCTCTTTGGGACATTTTCATGCAACCCCTAAACATCTGTACTGCAAAAGGTCACACATAAAAATAGTTGAATATATGTTATTCTTTTTTCATTTTCAGCCCTGCCCCCGTATCATCTTGTCATTGCCTAGGAGCAAGAAGACCTGTTTATTCATTCTTGTTTAAACTACTTATCAGGCCTGAAATTTTTATCTTTAATTTTTAATATAGAGCTTTAGTAAAGACTCTTGCCTAAAGTTTCTTCTCAGATTTAGCTGAACAGACTTTCAAAACTTTAGCCTTTCTGGTAATTTAAAATACACTTAGAGTAAAATACTCCTTTAAAGTTGTTATTTAGTGTGTGTGTGTGTGTGTGTGTGTGTGTGTGTGTGTGTGTGTGTGTGTGCATGAGTATGCCATGGTCTGACTGGTATGGGATCAGGTCAGGGGAAAGCTTGTGGGGGTCTGCTACCTTTATGCAGGTTCGAGAGATTGAACTCAGGCTACAGAGCTTATGCAGCAACAGCCTGTACTTACTGAGACATCTTTCCTTCTCCTGAAGCAATTTATTTATTTTATATATTTATGTTAAAGTTTATATAATGTCTGGGGGCTAGGGAGATGCACATGTGTGCAGGTGCCCACAAAAAATAAAAATAAAAACAAAACAAACAAACAAACAAACACACACACACAAACCAGAAGAGGGCACTGGATCCCTTAAAGCTAGAGTTCCAGGCAGTTGTGAGCCACCCGACATGGATGCTAGGAACCCATCATTGGTCCTCTGAAAAAGCAGCAAGCATTTTTAATCCCTGAGCCATCTCCCAGGCCTCCAAATGGGTCCTGTTTTTATAATGAAATGAACCATCAAAGGTTTTCAAAGTTAAATACACATTTATGGGGTTTTGGGGTTTTTTTTGTTTGTTTGTTTTTGTTTTTGTTTTTTGGAAGCCATTCTTTACAGTGAACAAACATGAAGTCTTCAGGAGAAAGGGAAGGTCTCACATAAAGCATCCCTTTATTTTTCAGGCACACAAGCCAAGCTGCATTTATTCTTATTGCTACAAATATTCCACTGCCGTGTGGGTGAGGAAGGAGATATAGTCTAAATAAGAGTCATGAGTTTTATCTCTTTATCTCAGTGATTCAATATGCATATTTAAACCAGCCCTGTAATTATCATCAAACAGTGACTTATCAGACTAGGGGTTATGCATACAGTTTAATGGCCGAGTGTGATAATGCGTGGGGTCTGAGAGTGTCTTTGCTAGAAGCCTTCTAAGTACACAGCACACTTTTTAAGCCTTCTAGATACGCTCTCCATCTTTAGAGAGGAGATAACGGCTTGCCTAGCAGACAGGAAGCATTAGGTTCAGTCCTCAGCCTCAAATTATCCAAGTACAGAGTTGCATGGCTATGTGTCAGCTCTTGGAAGGTGGAGGTGTGACAGTCTGACAGTCAGGAAAGAGTTCAAGACCATCTTCTGCTACATAGTAAGTTTGAGGCTAAGCTGGGCAGCACAAAACTCTACACAAAAGAGAGACTGAGATGAGGCAACCTGGTACCCTGCAAGGCTGTTGCTGATATCTGAAAACACTTGTAGGATGTTTGTTGATACCAGCGGCTCTGGATAGTCCTCAAAGATTAGACGGGAGGAAGGTCTTTGACTAACTCTTGGATGTTGGACAGAATAGTCATTGGGCTGCTGACCTAGTTTCCACAGGAATCTGAGTATGTTAAATTAAAGCAGCTATCTGTAGGTCAGAATTGCTTTATGTTGTATCTTTTGAAAAGATACAAAGTTACTTCAAATTTGGAAGGCTTCAGAGCCTCCAGTGTTCATATTGGAGCAACATGCCTCCTTCACCTTGTACTCCAAGACACCAAGTTTGGTTTCTGCTCTTGAGATTTGTGACCTATTTATCATTCCCCTGCTTCTGGCATGTTCCCACTCATGACAGATGGACCAACACAAGTCGGCGATGAGAAATGAGCCAGGCGCTCATGTTGGAGGCAGGAGCTTAGGCTGGGTCTAGAAGAGCCTTTGTAAGAAGGATATTACATGAAATATTCAAGTGTCAAATGGCACACACTCTATTGTGAGTTCCATTCAGTGTCAGGCTCTTCAGGAGAATTTTCTCATTAAATCCCTGCATCTTTGAGAGCAGAATGTTATCTGCGTTTGTAGATGGGAGCGTTGCTATGGCAAGACAAGTCCAGAGGCAACAATACTCTTCAATAAGGTTGCTCTACTCTCCAGTTTTGATAAGATACCCCCTTGGCCTGAGGATACAGGTAGGTGGTTCAAAAGCACCTGTCTTATTCTTTATGCACACGTGGTGTGTGCTATGCACCGCATGCTGACACTCTTCCTTGCTTCAGAGGTAGACAGGAAATTTACCTAGACATTTCAGAATTACATAATGAGAATGACTATGGTGGCAGGAAATGGGGTGTTTAGGATCCCAGAGCCACCAAAACCTTCAGCTTTGGGGATGCAGAATAAACATCAGATATGAGTTGGGGTTTTTGTTTTTGTTTTTGTTTTGAGACAGGGTTTCTCTGTGTAGCCCTGGCTGTCCTGGGCCTCACTCTGTAGTCTATGCTGGCTTCAGACTCAGAGATCTGCCTGCCTTTGCTTCCCAAGTGCTGGGATTAAAGGCCTCCAAATATGAATTTTAGTTGCAAACAATTAGAGGTGGAATTTTACTATGTAGCCCCAGCTAGTCTCAAACTCCTAGGCTTAAGCAATATTCCCACCTTAGTCTCCTATATAGCTAGAATTATAGACATAACCCAGGTTCATAGTTAGGGTTTAATTGCTATGAAGAGACACTATCACCAAGGCAATTCTTTAAAGGAAAATATTTAATTGGCACTGGCTTATAGTTTCAGAGGTTTAGTCCATTATCATGATGGCAGGAAGCATGGCAGCATCTAGGCAGACATGGCGCTGGAGAAGGAACTGGGAGTTCTACATCTTGATCTGCAGACAGCAGCAGACTGTCTACACGGAGTGGAGCTTCAGCATATATAAGAGCTCAAAGCCCACCCTGACAGTGATACACTTCCTCCAACAAGGCCATACTCTGAAAAGGCTACACCTAATAATGCCACTCCCTACGGGCCGAGCATTCAGTCTATGGGGACCATTCCCATTTAAGCCACCACACCCAGTACCCTTCAAAAACTGAAATTTTAACTGTCAAGTTATGGAAGTATACAGTTGAGCCTGGAAGCTAGGCTCTGGTGTTAGACACTTCAGTTCCTGGCCCTGCTGTTTACTAGCAATGATGTCATGCAAATTCCCTGAAATTCTTCCCTGTGGGTTTCCTCCTCTGAAAATGGAGCTAGAAATAGTTTCTATCTGTTATGATTTGGATATGAGGTCTCCCTTGTACCAAGAACCAAAACAGGACAAAATAATCCTGTCAAAGGCCTGTTGTTCAGCTATGAGGACACTAACATAATCAATAGGCTAATCTACTGATGAACTCCTCGCACTATTGACATTGATGGAAAGTTTTGGTGGTAGGAAGTAGGAGCCTCTCTGCTGCTTTCTCTGTTTCCTCCATACCAGCTAAGCAGTCCCTGTCACAGTCATGCTCCTGCATCCCTCTGCTCTCGACATGGCTCCAGTCAACTTTGGAGTAAAAGCTCCGGACTGCAAGTCAAAACATACCCTTCCCCCTTTAAAATGGTTTTTCGCAGCTACTGGTCACAGGAGTGGAAAGCTGAAAAACATACTACCTTACACTGCAGTGAAGATGGAAGTAAATTAATATATGAACACTGAAACGGTAGCCACGTAGAGCAAGTCCAATGTGTAATCTGCATATTGCTGGAGGAACTGGAGAGAGAACATAGTTGTGAATGCAAATATATGACATGCTATAGGAACCAATGGTAAGGGCAGCCACAGTATCTTTTCCTATGTGTGCATGAATGCAGATGCCCTCAGAGGCGAGGACCATCTGAACCCTCTGAAGCTCAAGTTCCAGGCTGATGTGAGTGCTGGATCTGAGCTCAGGTCCTCTGCAAGAGCATCATGCCACTCTCATCCCACCTCCCCTGGCTCCTTCCAGAGCCAGCTCTGCAGCCCCAGGCAGTCAGTCAGTATCCTGAGGTTTTGCTTACTAGATAGTTTCTCCTCCTTGTCCTTTATTTCACTGATGCTTCAACTGGGTTGTCGCAGGAGAGCAACTGAGATGAAGGTGGTGATCTGAAAAGGATCCTGTCACTCAGCTCAGGCTGGTACCGTACTGGCACCAGGTCCCTGCCATTCCAAGAGAAGCTGCTTGTGATGGTTTGAATGTGTTTGGCCCAGGGACTGGCATTATTACATGGTGTGGCCTTTTTGGAGTAGGTGTGTCATTGTTGGTGTGGACTACAAGACTCTCATCCTAGCTCCTTGGAAGCCAATCTTCTCCTATTTGCCTTCAGAATAAGATGCAGAACTTTCTGCTCCTCCTACACCATGCCTGCCTGGATGCTGTCATGTTCCTGCCTTAATGATAATGGACTGAACCTCTGAACCTGTAATCCAGCCCCAATTAAATGTTATCCTTATGAGAGTTGTCTTGGTCATGGTGTCTGTTCACAGCAGTAAAACCTTAACTAACTAAATCACTACTAAACCTCATATGCATATAAACTCCAAGGTTAACTAAAGAGTACATGTGATTTGTAGGTTGAATTTAGTCTTTTCAGTCTCTTTTAGGCTTTCTTCTAACTCTGGGATATTGATAAAGTAGCTTTTCATTTCACATTCCTCACCAAAAAAGATAAAAGAAAAAAAGAAATAGATGGAGCCTGTGGAGCTAATTTCAGATAAGTCCCAGTTTCACTAAGTCCAGGCCCTTTGAATGATAAGCAGTGGCAGTTTTGCTATGCAGTGTAGCCTGGATGGGGAATCCTCAAGCCCAGAAATCCACGTGTGTGAGTCTATGTGGGAAAGTAAGAGAAAGTCTCAGATAGTGACATTTACCACACTTCCAATGCCACAGGACAATTCAGAGCTGGTCCCCAAGTCAATGACTATTTTCAGTGTCATTCAGATTAAAAAAATAAATTATTTTTATTCTTTAATCTTTTTTTTTTACAGTCTAGTTTTTATCTCCCTCCAGGTCTGCCCTCTGACAGTTCCTCATCCCATACCTCCTTTCCTGCCGCTCCTGGCCCCCGCCTCCCTCTCCCCATCTCCAAGAAGATGTCCACCCACAGACCACCCCACCAGACCTCCTCACTCCTTGGGGCCTCCAGTATCTTGAGAGTTAGGTGCATCTTCTCTCACTGAGTCCAGACCAGGCAGTCCTCTGCTGGATATGTGTTGGAGGCCTCATATCAGCTGGTGTATGGCTCCTAGTTGGTGGTTCAGAGTCTGAGCGATCTCGGGGTCCTGCAGTTCTTTCAGACAGGAACAATTCTGGGTCAGAGTTTTGACTGTGGGATATCAACCCCATCCCTTTACTTGATGCTCTGTTTTTCTACTGGAGTTAGATTCTATGAGTTCCCTCTCCATACTGGCCATTCATATTCTTAATATTCTTATTGTTGCATATATGTACTCCATATGTATATGAAAAGAGCCAAATTTAGTTTAAAAGGCTTGACAGTTATCAATAACTGCCACCAAATATAACAGTTGAGGCCATGGTTTTAACCAACAGCCACTCTGCAGCTCTGTGTTAAGCCTTAGCTGAGTGCTGCTCTCTCTGTGGCCACTCCTTCATCTAGCCCCCCTGGCCACAGGCAGCAGTGGAGGCAAGTGGGGTGTGTGCAGCTCTGTACAAAGCTCCATGTCCTTGTCATATATGCTGACTTGGAAGGTCATTCTCTCTATATATTGGTTTCCTTCCCTCTTTGTGCACACTCTTTGTGTTATCCATGAATGTTTTCTATACTTCTGTAGGTTCTATAGACTACTGATTGTAAGTAGACTACTGATTGTAGGTTCTATAGACTACTGATTGTATACTAAGTCACTCATATAAAGGAGTTAGGACACAGCTAATAGTCACATCTTATCATCCATGTGTACATTTTCCAGAACTTTCTCTTCTTTGCTTTTTAAAAATGTTCTGATTCCTATTTAGTGTATTTTTCTTTAAAAAAAAAACACTTTAATTTACGTGTTTTGTGTTTGTTCACATGTGTGCATGCACAGGAGCATGGATGTGGAGGTCAGAGGTCAACCTGTAAGAGTGCTTATGTCCTGGGTCTTGGGATTTGGCATTAAGTGTCCTTACTTGCAGAACAATGGCATCTTGATGGCCTATAAATAAGAATTTTTCTATGATAATAAACAAGGTGTGTGTGTGTGTGTGTGTGTGTGTGTGTGTGCTCGAGTGTATGTGTGTCTTGGTTATTATATTTTCCATTTCTGTGATGAAACCTCAAGACCAGGTAACTTATAGAAAGAAGGTTGGTTTGTTTGTTTGCTTGTTTGGGGGCAAGGGCTTACAGCTCCATAGCAGGAACTGTGGCAGCAGTCAGGCATGGTAACTGGATCAGCAAGTCAAGAGCTTGAATCTGAAACCACAATGAGAAGCAGAAAGTGAATTCAGAATGGTGTGTAGCTTTTGAAACCTCAAAGCTGGATCCCAGTGACACACTTCCTGAAGCATGGCCACAGATCCTAAAATCTCCTCAAAAAATTTCACAAATTGGAGATCAGGAATTTAAATGCCTGAGACTATGGAGGAGCATTCCAATTCAAATGACCACATCTTGGTTTGAGTCAAGATCTTGCTGTGTAGCTCACAATGGTCTCAAATTTACAATATTCCTGCCTGAGTCTCCTGATTGCTAGGATTACAGGTGTACACCATCACATCAGGCCACACAAGGCTTTGAAATTCCATTCAATGTTAGGTTCCTCCAAAATAAAAGAATCAATAGAAGACACACACACACACACACACACACACNGTTGGTCTCTCCGGTCCAAGGATTCATTTCTTATTATTCTTCATAAGTACGCTGTAGCTGACTTCAGACGCACCAGAGGAGGGCGTCAGATCTTGTTACGGGTGGTTGTAAGCCACCATGTGGTTGCTGGGATTTGAACTCATCACCTTCGGAAGAGCAGTCGGGTGCTCTAACCCGCTGAGCCATCTCACCAGCCCTGGAGGCATTTTCTTAATCAAGGTTCCTTCCTCTCTGATGACTATAGTTTGTGACAAGCTGATATAGATCTAGCCAGCACAGATGGTCTCAGAGTAAGGATGTATAAGATTTCACTCAGCATGGCGAGAATGCAGTTTGAAATCTATATGTGTACTTTCTAAGTGCATCCTTCCCTCTGGACGTTCCCTCTCCTGCAGCCACCAAGAAAGGCTAACTGAAAAACCACATCCTAATTGGAAGACTTTAGGGTGCGCGGAACAGCATTTTATCTCATTCTTTATAGACTTGGGCATGGAAACAGGAGAGGGGGAGCTCACGGCCACAGGAACCTGGGAAGGAAGAGCAGGAGAGGAGTTGGGAGGAATTCCCAGACAAGTTGAGCAGAAAGAGCTCTGGCACAGGTAGGTATCCAGTGGGAACACCCAGGTGCCACTTATGAGTCCATGGGCTGCAGCATGAGAAGCCTTGAACAATGGCTCAGCTTCTATTACCACTGTGTAGGACTCACTATCTTTGAGAGTTAACCTCCCATATATCTGCCTTCTACATGTATGGGCATCTTATGAGAATCAGAGTATCGTGCAAGAGCCTTTGATCAGAGTGGGACCTCACAAAACAAAGTGGGGATTCCTATTTGAGTGAGGACCTTGGTGGCCAACCACCCCTGGTACATACAGAAACTTACAGGTATGGAATTAGTACGAACTATCGTTAGAATGGGTACATTTCAACTTGCTTGTTTGTTTGTTTTGAGACAAGATCTTACTGTGTAGCCCAGGCTGGGTTCAAACTCACAGTCTTCCTGTCTACTCTTCAAAACTGAATTTCGTTTGTTGGTTGGTTGGTTGGTTGGTTGGTTGGTTGGTTGGTTGGTAGGTAGGTAGTTTGAGAGACCCTATAGACAGGCTTGCGTAGAACTCACTGTAGGCTCATGGCAATGTTCTTATTTTCCTGCCACAGTCTCCACAAAGGGCTGTGATTTCAGGCATGACCCACCAAGCCAAGCTCTGTTGATATTAGATTTTTAAAAATTACTTTTACATTTATGTGGTGGTTTGAATGAGGACCCTCCCACACACACACACACACCCTCTCCCTGCAAGGCTTATGTATTTGAATGCTTTCTTCCCAATCCGTGGAATTGTTTGGGAAGGATTAGGAGGTGTGGCTATGTTGAAGGAGACATGTCTTGGGGGATGGGCTTTGTGGTTTCAATAGCCCATGCCATATGCAGTTAGTGCATTCTCTCTCTATCTCTCCACCCGTGGCTGTGGACCAGCTATCAGTTCTCAGCTACTGTTTCATTGCCTCGTCTGCCTGCTTGATGTTCCCCGCCATGATGATCATAGACTTACCCTCTGAACTGTAAGCAAGCACCCAGTTAAATGCTTTCTTCTATAGGTTGCCGTTGATCATGGTGTCTCTTCACAGCCATCCAAAAAGTGACTAAGACACTCTGTGTATTTTATTATCTTGTGTATATGAGGTTTTTGTCAACATATATGTCTGTGCACCATGTGTATGCCCAGTGTTTGTATGGTTAGAAGACAGCATCATATTCCCTAAGATTGAAGATCCTGAACTCTCATGTGGATGCTGAGAATCAGGCTTTGGAGATCAGCTAGTGTTCTTAATTTCTGAGCCAACTTTCCAGCCCTGATACTGGTTTTTAGATGTATAAGAAGGACATTTGACAGACAGACTATTGACTTAAATACAAAATTCAACCATTGAGGGCAGATGCTTTGTTGACTTCCATAGAAAATCTTAAGATTCAACATAGACACAGATTCTAGGGCCATTTTCATCCCCTTCAACCAAGCTAGAAAATTCTCTTCTTTTAGATTGCTCCAAAGGATTATAGAATCATCCTGGACACACGAGAAAGCGTTGATATGTTCAACTGAGCATTCTAAGACTGAAACGGTGGTGGTTGCCTATACAGAGGACAGTTTAACAGCTGTCAAAAACCATGTAGAGAAATAAGAAATCAGCTCTCACCTTGTTTACCCTTGAACACCTATTGTCTGTATCAGATTACACCCAACTTGGAGTTTTGGCAATAGTGATCATCCATCCATCTATCCAACTCTCTTTCCGACATGTTTGTGAGTGGACATTGGATTGGTTACTTTCCAGGTTGTTACCATCAACCACCTGACAAAAGAAACTCAAATAAAGAAGTGTTTAATTTAGCTTATAACTCAGGGGGTACTGTACATCAGAGGAGAGAAGCCTTGACACCAAGATTTTGAGGTTGCTGCTCACACCTGTAGTCAGGAAACAGAGAGGGACAACTGCTGGGACTTTAGCTTGCTTTCTCTTGCCACCTCAGTTAACCTAGAAAATCTATTTTTTCTAGTTAACCTAGTTAACTAGAAAAATCCCTCACTGACATGCTGGGATCTTTGTCTCCAAGGTGATTCTAGATTCTGTCAAGTCGACACTCACTGCATTAATTATGTTCCAGGTTGTTACCATCACAACCACTCACGCATTGACAAGCTGCTTGAGGGTAGGTATTTTAGCAGTCAGATCAAAGACAAAAGTCTGTCTTCACATTTATATATTAGTGGAAAGACACAGAACAAAATAAGTAGATATGACATACAGTTGATGGCAGAGGGTAAGGGAGTGGGATGAGAGTGGGGGCGGGGCGGGGCTGATGGAGGAAGCACTCACTTCAAGGGCATGGTCAGAGAAGGCTTCTCTGCAGAGGTGGCTGTGAAGGATGAGGGCAATGGAAAGCATCACATGTCTAGCTGGGGGTCAGAAGGGCAGAGCAAAGGCGCTGAGCTGATTTATAAGAGCTAAAAGCCGGAGTTAGGACAGCCAATGATACAAGACGGACCTGAGTACACTCTTCACGCAAGATTATGTACCGAACTCACTTTTGCCAGCACTTAGGAGGCTGGGTCTGGACTTTTGTAATGCCCGGGTCAACCTGGACTACATAGGAAAGTGTTTGGTGTGAGGAGGGGTAGGGAGAGGAATAAACTAAAGTAGAAACAGTGAGTCTTTATTCCTGGTACCATTAGGAAACTGTCTGAATCCTTTTTATTTGAAGAGTTAAAACTATCATTTTAGTCTGTACTTCAAGCAAAGCAAAGCACACTAAAGAGAAAAACTGTCACCCTGACTCTAATCCAAGTTTATAGCACCCCCCATCTCCCCTGTCCCCCTTTGCAAACTAATCCTTATCTTTGAGTTAAATTAGCAATCACCATGTCCAGTATGTTTAAAACTTGGGTAAGTCTCATAGTGGGCTCCGCGGGAATTCTGTTTTCACCGGCAACCTTTTTTCCGAGAAGCCTTCCTTCTCTGTGTGTTTCTGTGAGTCCTGGATAGATTCAAACCATAGGCCAGGACAAATCTTCCCTTCCCCACCCTCTTTATCTCTATTTCCTCATCTGTAAGAGGAGGGCAGCTTCTTGAAAAGCCCTTGGTAGGGATAAAGGAGTTGGTCTACGTGAAAACCCAAAGAAGTAAGAGCTGTCGCCATTGTCTTCATTGTGGTGGTTTGCTTTGTTTACTTTGAGATGTCATCTGCTCACGGAGGATGGCCTTGACCTTCTGATCTTTCTCCTGCTTCCTGAGTGCTGGAATTATAGGCCTGCATTAACTCTCCTGCTTTTATGAGGTGTTAGGGACTGAATGCAGGGTCTTACGCATGCCAAGGAAGCTTTCTACCAAATAAGCTGCAAGCTGAGCTCTTATCATGGTTTATGAGCCACTCAAGCCTGGAGTCGAAGGTATTTGTCCAATACAGCTTGTCTTGGCATTTTTTTTTCTTTCTGAAAAACCCAGGGAGGGAGGGTACTGATGGACCCAAGTCCATCTTGGCAAACCGATGAAACTATTGGGGTTACTTGCAGGAACATGGGGAGCCAAAGGCGACAGCTACATCACTGCAGAGTCCCACCCACAGCACAGACTTATGGGAAGCTATACCACTGACCATTCCCTTAAACAACCCATAGGCAACTACACCACCAAAAAGTCCCAAGGAAGCAATTATTTACCTCATGTAAAGCGGGGGGAGGGGGGCAGGAATAGAAGGGCCTTGGATCCCTATCTACCTCTCCCCTCCCTCTGTAATTGACAGGGGAATTCAATGGGCCTGGTCTCCGGAGAGCTTCCTGCCAACGAAAACTGCTCCAATCGAGATGCAAAGAGTAATGCTCAACTCAGGAGAAACGGCCACACCATTGACCTGCACACCAGATTGGAGGCATTATTTCAAACAGACTGCAGGTAGGCACTCCGAACAGGGTAAGAAAAGTTGATATTTCATAGCCATGCAGCATGTTGTCCTAGAACAAGCACTAAAGTTATTATAGTGCACAGGCTGTGGGCAGCGTGCCAGGTTTATGCAAGACTATGTCCAGAACCAACAGACCTCACACTGCGCGCCAAAGGTCCGGGACAAGCTCAGTGGTGTCAGAGCTTCTGGTCCCTGGGGCCTGCAGCGGAGCCTGGAATGGGCTGAGCATCCTGCTGCTGTCCCAAGCTGGTGGTGGCTGCCCTGCCCTTTCCTGGCTGGGTGCAGACGTGCTGGCCTCTGTGCGCTCAGGGCAGGCGCCAGGGCGGAGCACGAGAGGACTTCTTGGATGCCTCCTCCCTCAGAAACAAATTCCAGTGCCTGAATGCAGATTTCATGCATCTTAACAAAGGACTGCACCTATTCAGCCTTAGAAAAAAGTTCTTGTTTGATATCAGAAGCTAAGGGAGGTCAGGCCTGGTACTTAGATGGGGAAATGGGTGAGAACTCTTGGAGCAAAAGATGCGTACAAGGCCTACAGTGCTTTCTTTTCTGGCTACTGGCCAGATGCTCAGGTGTGTGCGATCAGGAGGGTTGTCTATGGTAATAGCCCTGAAAAGGAGACACTGGGATACCTCCCCCCCCCCCAAACTGTGTGAATTTATTGACTGCACTTAAAGGCTACATGGCAAAATCATTTTTTAAAGTTAGAATTTGGTAGGAAACCAGTTATCGACAGGCTGTTTAAAAGGTGCCTTCTAGTAGTCAGGCAGAGATTAGGTTCCACAAAAGCTGATTACAATCTTTAGCATATTTGAGCAAAGACTTGTTGACTAGCCAAAGCACCGCCCTCATCATGAAGGGGGCAGAGATGCTTGTGAAAGGGGCTGGCTTGTCCTCAGAGTGTTCCTGAAGTGATTCCAGGTCAGGCTGGTGGAAGGCAGCAAACAAATGCTCTCAAAGAATAAATGTTAGCCAGCTGTCATGGCTCACGTATGTCATCCCAAGGCCAGCCTGGGCTACATAGTGAGACCCATTTCAAACAACAACAAAATCAAACTATAAATATACTGAAGGGGAGAGCAGAGACAGTGAGGGCAGAGAGGAATCCAGGCTGAGCATGGGAAGGAGGTTGTGCTGGGCTGGGGCTGAGCCTCCATGGATAAGTGAAAGTTGGCGAGCCGAATTGATGGGCAGGTTGGGGAGTTCTGGGACCGGGCAAACAGGAGTACCTGTTGATTGACATGTGGAAGAGCATTGTGTCTGTGAGCAAAGAGGAAGGGGACAGGTGAGAGGGCCTGTGGGTGTATGAGATACCAGGGGTTGCCTGGTGTGCACAAGGCTCTGGGTCTTAGCCCCAGTGTATACACATGCCTCACGTGAGCCCTGCAGAGGTGGGAGGAGGAAGATTGGCTGTTTGAGGCCAGCAAGGGCTACATGGCAAGTCTGTGGCCGGTATGAACTGCATGAGATCCTGTTGGAGAAGAAAAAAAAAAAGAAAGAAACAAACAAAAATGTACATGGTGGAATAGGGAAGGAGAAGTGGGCCAAAGTGAGCCCAAGAGACGGCTCCACCTTGCTAAGAAACTTAGATTCCTTTCTAAAGCTAGTGAAAGTTGTCCCTCAAACACAGTTCCAACTCTGGTGGTCCCAGGCATTGTCAAGGTAAAGCCCAGCAGGCATACAAGGTAGGACTATGGGATAAGGCGCTACCCGTAAAAAAACTGATGCTGATGGTATGTGGCTGCTGTCCACACTCAGACCTCACACATGAGCAATGTGGGCTGCTAACTTCTCCAAGTTCCTTCCCCTTTCCCTCTCCCAGACCAAGGTTCAAACCCTGAGCCTCACAGAAGCTAAGTTGGGCTATGTGCCCAGTTCTCTTTTTGACAGTTATTAACATTATTTATTATTTTAATGCAGTACTGTCCGGTTTGGGTATTTTTGAGGTTAACAGTGATGTCCCCCCAACAGGAGAATACAAAGCTCTTCTTAGCTACAGGAAGTTCCCATCGTTGACACTTTTCTTCCTAGGTTTCCAGGAGATGTGGAAGGGTGTCTTTATCTCGCAGAACCTATCTTGGGAAACTTTGTCTTCAATTTATTCTAAGATTCTCTTATTCACTGAATCGGTGCTCAGGAAATTAAGCATACATTTCAGTTGGTAATTCTTTATTCAATACTCGAGGCAGGCCCTAGTCTCGCTCTTGGGGTTATAGCAGAGAGGAAAGTAGATTGAGTTCCTGCTCTCAGAAAACGGGAGATTACAACTGGGAGCTAAGAGTGAGGTGGGCTCTCATGTATGTATCGGGGAGTTACAATAAGAGGTGCCAAGAGTCATGACTGGCATTATTCTCCACAGCAAATAATCGGATCATAACCCTTGCCTGGGAGTTAAGTAAGGTCTCTCTACAGGAAGAGATATTCAAGGTGAAAGTGGGAGAACTCATACACCACCACCAAACCAACAGAAGGAAAGGGAGCATTCCAGGCAGAGGGATAACATGAGTAAGAGCCCAAAGTAAGTGGCTTGTGGAAGAGGTTCAACACCATTGGAGAACACTGCGGGGTGGAGCGAGCCCAGAAGTGAGGGCAGAGGATAGGAAGATGCAGGCTGGCCAGAGGAAGCCTTTGGCTGATAGTGAGGCAGCTCTGTAGATGGATATGACCACAGGAGATTCTAAAAATCCTTCTTGTACTTTTGAGAACAGCCCCCAGCTGAGAGGTACTATGACTTAGAATCGCCTTGGCTAGGGTAAGATGGGTCAGCAGGTGAAAGGATGAGCTGCTAAGCCTGAGGACTTGAGTTTGATCACATGGTGGAAGGAGAGAGTTGACACCCACACACTGTCCTCTGGCTTCCACAGTCACCTTGTCCTCATATGTGGGATGTGCACGCAGATATGCACTTATTGTACACACACACACACACACACACACACACACACACATACACATACACACATTTTGGCTATAAACTGACAGTCACTTTGTACTTTCTTAGGTATCAAAATCAGATCAAGCCAGAGGGCATAAGTGTCTGGGAATAAGTTCAGGAAATATCAGATAGGAAGTGGGAAAGGAAGGAGGGAAAAGAGACATTAGTAAGAGGTGTGTTAATGAGGTGGGTAACAACAGCAGGGAGAAATGTCTAGCACAGCGCTTCTCAATCTTCTCAATGCCATGACCCTTTAATTCAGTCCCTCATGTTGGGGTTACCTCCCAACCATAAAATTATTTGTATTGCTCCTTCATAACTGTAATTTTGATACAAATATGAATCATAATGTAGATATCTGAAACACTGCAAGCAGGTTGAGAACTGCTGGCCTAGCAGGTCTCGGATTACCACACACAGGGCCTAGAAACTGCAGCCTCCGACTCCTGTCAGGGTCGGACCACATGAGATGGGATGTTCCGTTTGTGGCACTTCTGGTATGTCAACTGTGAATATGCATAACATGAACATCAGGCACAGAGAAAATAAACAAAGGAAGGGGTGGGGGATGTGGAGATGCAGGTATTTGGAAGGCTGGTCATGCACCCAAGGTCAGGGGTCAGGCACAGAAATATCTGCTGCACAGTTTTGGGTCCAAGTCCGAGCTCTTGTACTGTACCATACGGACTGGTTTTGCCAAAGCAAAAGAACCCAAACTTAAAACTGGCCTGTGTAACATAGTAAAAACGCAAAACCAGCTAACAAACCTGACAAATATAGAGGTGTGTGGTTGTTGGATTCTGTGGTTGTTGGATACTGTGGTCTAGAAGACCAACATGCAGACCAATACTAAGGCATTGTAGGGCTCCAGAGCCATCTTGTAGTTCCTTGGGTTACTGGTATAAACATAGCAGGAAGACAGTAAAGAGCTCTGAGCTGCAGGGCCCTGCACCGGCCAACTCTTGGACTCTGAGCAGATCCTTGCTTACCTCAATACCATGCATAGAACACTACTCATTCTAGAAATAACAGGTGCCCATATTTTTCTTTTCTCTTCGCTCAGGAGATACACCCATAGTGCCAACAACTAATTATCATACCAAGAAAACAAAAACTGTGAGCTGGAGCGGGGCGGGCTGCCAACACCATAGAGTTGTACGAACGGTGACTCAGTCTCGCTAGAGGCTGCTCCATCTTCATGGCCTCTCTCTGAGAACACCCAGAATCCTTTGTCAACAGAAGGCAGACATCATACCTTTCTGTGCACCTAAGCTAGAGACAATCTCCCCTCACCTCGTGTCTTCTCTGAGAGGCTTCAGGCCCCACTTCCCAGTGAACTTTCAAAGGAACACTTGGCTTCTGAGTTGCTGTTCTGGCTTGCTGGTTATGCAGAAAATCTTTTCTATTATGTAGAAGGCAATTAAAGGATAAGCTCAGAGTCTGGCATGTTTCTTTTAAAGCGAAAGCCAGGAGCATGTGTTTGGCTAGAGGCAGCCTCCTGTAAAAATAACTTCTACTAGTGGTGTTATAAGAACCACTGAAACCATGCTAGGTTCCTGTGGAGCCAGCTTGTGCCCTCCTGAGGCCCTTTCTTTGATAAGTAGTGGACAAACCTGTTCCTTAAGCGCCAGCACGGTGACCTCACTTCGGATGAGTCCAGAATTCTCTGAAGGGTAGCTGAATTTTTAGGACACACTGAGGGGACAAGTTGAAAACATGTTTAAATTGCGTGTACTTTTTCTGGCTGGCTGTAAAGCCAATATTTCTCCATTGATTCAGATGGCTACCAAGAGCTCCAGGATCTCCTTTTATTATTATTTATTTTTCTAGGCTGCTACATTTCTTATTCTATCTTGCTTGAAAGGATTTTTAGACTATGCAGTGACCTCTGAGATCACAGAATTTAATTAACCATGGGACTTTTAAAGAATGGTCCTCAAAAGAAGAACCCATGGGGCTGTGGCGGTGGCTCAGGCCTGCCATGCATGCATGAGGGCCTGAGTGTAGAAGCCCACCTCCATGAAATTGCTTGGCACTGAGTCCAATGCCTGTGACCCTTGTTGGAGGACGGAAGCAAGGAAGTTCTGATGTGAGTGCAGGGTCTCATAAAGGAACAAGTGTCCAATGTCAGGGTCATCGGGATTTAGGTCAGATGGTAGACTGTTTGCCTAGCCTTCATTAAGTCTCTGATACTTCATAAAACTGGGCATGGTAGTGTAATTCCAGCAATTGGAAGGTAGAGGCAGGAGAATCAGGAGTTCAAGGCTATCCCCAGTTACACATAGAGGTTGAGGCTAGCCTGGGATAGGAGGAGGACATCTTTGGGGATGGTGTGGAGAAGGCTTGAGATGGACCACAGGTATTTGTGAGGAAGTGACCTAAGACCGACATGCCTCCAGACATGCACCTTCCCCTCAAAAGTGGTAGTAGTGGGAAAGTCTAATGGAAGATCCCAGTTTCCAGGATCTGAAAACACAGCCTAACAGGATCCCAGCGTTCTGAGTGCCAGGCAGGCACAGTGGCACTGTAAGGAATGGGGTCTACCCCGCGTGGAGACATGTCATTTTTTGCTCCCTAAGAACTACGTTGGGTAGGTCAATCGCCTGGCAGAGGAATGAACCCTCAGGAAGGTAGGTTCACTGCAAGCTATGCCAGAGGTGGAAGGGACGATCAGCCCTTCCATGAGATCATTTCTTTTCCTCCCCATAGTCCCTGCCCTTGGTGCAGGTACCTAGGAGCTTGCAAAGGGTTCTGTTGGGCCTGCTTGCCTCTTGAGTGCTGGCCCAGGAAGGTATCACTTTCCCTTTTTCTGTTGGATGTTGACCAGGTCCTACGCAGCTTCCACTCTTTCTCCAGTTCACCCTCCTGCCATGTGGCTGCTTGTCCACCATGTGGCTGACCTCCATACTGGTTTTACTCAAAAGGCAAGGCCTTTTCTTTCTTTTCTATTTTCCCTATAGGTGGCTGCCAAGATAAGAGCTCTCCTACTCTGGGTTTGTTTGTTTTTTTTCTTTTAAATGCTGATAAAATTGTCTTTGGATTTCCCTTCGAATTTGTTCTTAGGTTCTTTTACCAACGAAACAAAGAATCCCGTTGGGGTTGGGGGAGGGACCTTGATTTTTCTGGTAATATGTGTCAACCCAGATGGGTCTCTCCCAAATTTCTGGTAACACAAGTGTCAGTCCATGAAGGGTTCCAGCCAATAGCCCTATGTTCTGGAAGGCATAATCTGGCTGTCTTGTAGAGTGGCCTTTGACAAGGACTGACAGAGCAGCATGACCACACTGAAGTTTGTCACAAGGTCCTCATAGCAGTCTGCCTAGAACTCTATGCCCTGTTCCCCATGCTCATGCTTCTAGAACACGGGGTGACCTGAAGGCCCAAATTGTTTCTCCGTGTCTTAGTGTGCTCACACACAGCTCAGAATTATGCTAAGAGGGTCCAGCTGGCATCTAGAAATACCGTGTGTATTTTATACCTACAGCCACAGTCCTGTAGGGCTCCCCACCTGAAGGTAGTCGCAAACCAGGTCTGAGTGCTTTGTGCCAGAGAAGGGGGTGGGTGGAGGCTAAGGTATGGGCTTCTTGTTTTCCTTTACCAGCTGGATCCTCTACAGGCTGGATTATTAAATAAAAGAGGCTCAACCTAGGTGGTTCCAGTAATCTGGAAGCTGAGGTGGCAGGGTTTGCTGTGTGTTCAATGCCAACCTGTGCTATTATAGTGTCAGGCTCTGTCTCAAACAAACAAAACCCAAAAGCCATAGACACCAAATAAACAAAGTGCTTGTGTCCAAGTCTCTCTCTCTCTCTCCCTCTACCCCTCCTCCTCTCCTCCTCTCCCCCCTCTCTCCCCCTCTTCCTCTCTTCCTCTCTCCCCCTCCCTCATCCCTTTTCCTTCTCTCTTTATGACAAAGTCTCAATCTCATCCAGGCCTGGCCTTGAACACATGGGAATCCTCCTGTCTCAACCCCTCATGAGCTAGGACTAGACATGTTAGTTCCAAATCCAGTTCTATAAAACTGTGTGCAAGTTTCTTTGTTTTTGTTTTTGAAGCCCAATACCCTAACCAAAGTAACAGGAAATAAAATTAGAGCCTTTGACAGAGTTGTCAAATAAATAGAGATTTTTTTTAGTTAAATTTGAGCTTCAGATTAATAATGACAAGCTTCTGCGAAGTCTAAATGCATCTGAATTGTTGCTTGGGTTATATTTATATTAAAATATTCTGTGTTATTTACTTGTGGTTCACCGTCACCCAGCACGTCTTCTTTGGTGTGCAGCCCTCCATGCAAATGGAGTGAGAAAAGGGGAGGAGATATATTTGGCTGACTTGATAGTTACTGATTTTTTTTTTTTTAATCTTAACTTCTTAATAACAGTCTGCTTGTTTGGTTACAGGTATGCAGGAAGTAAAAGAGAAAAAAAAATGTAAAGAGAGAGAAAGGACAGAGGCCCAGAACATTTATAGTCTCTAAGCAGGAGAACAGAAAGCAATCACACTCTATGTAAGAGTCACTTCAGGTGTGTAACACCGGGACCCTTTTTATGAGCAGCTCCTCATTTTATGGCACGGCAGAAAATTCAACCTGAGCTTGCCGGGAATGACCAGGAGTTTTGTGAAACTCTTCTAAGTTTTCAGCTGTCCAGATAAGGAGGTTGTTATGTGATACTCCCTGCCTGAGAGCCTCTTGGGAAACTTACTGAGGGTTCAGCCAGTGGCCAAACCTTCTGCTGGCCCTGGAATGGAGACTTGCTAGTAGGCATACCTGCAGAGACCACTCCCTAAGTCAAAAATCTGTGGGGTCTGATGAGAGGTTTTCCATAGGCTTTATAGAGCTTTCCAGGAACCTATGTCTCTATTTTATAAAGTGTGTGTGTGTGTGTGTGTGTGTGTGTGTGTGTGTGTGTGCATGTATATCTCTCTCTATATCTCTGTGTGTGTAATTGTGTCTCTGTGTTTCTGTATGTGTGCTTGTGCCTCTGTGTGTGTGTATGTGTGTACATGTATTTGAACACTCTCTCACAGATATGGAGGCCAGAAGGCTCCCTGGAGATGTAAGCTACTCGAAGTAGGTCTGGGAACTGACCCCAGGTCCTCAGCATGAACAGCAAGCACTCTAACCACTGCGCCATCTGCCCTTCCCGAGGAGTCTCTCCCATGTCTCAGAGTCCTTGGCTGCTATTTACCTGAAGATCTGATGATTACAGGGTGTGCATGGACACAGAGGAACTCTGAGCTACAGGTAAGGGAAATGACATTTGGAGGCTGTCCTTGAGAGCAAGTGAAGCAACTTTCCCTAAATGGAGAGTTTATTGGGTCACCGAGGCTGCCTGAGGGTGAGAGCCACCTAAAACCTTCCTCCTGCCTCTCTGTGCCGCTTATTGCTGCTGCCTGAGAAATAAAGACACTGGCAGTTAGGACAGCTAGGATGGCATGAAGAACCACGGTAGACATGCTGCAACTGTTACTATGATTGCCCAGCTGGGCCGCACTCTCCCAGCTCCTTCACATGTTGGCCAAGCCTCTCTGTTCTGCACTCTTCTTAGGCATGGTGTCTTCCTCTTCTCCACACTCTCCCAGCATGGTGGATCTCCTCTTCTTCCTCCTTCCCCTTTCCTCCTTCCTCCTTCCTTCAGGTCCCAAGCCTGAGAAATCCTAAAATCCTGCCTCTGTCTGCCCTACCCAACTATTGGCTGTTGGCATCTTTATTTACCAATCAGAACCAACTGGGTGGCAAGTTCCCAGAAGCTGTTGTACAAACAGTTTTGGGGGAACATAATTAGCATTCATAATACTAACATCTACACTGTATTACATGGTAAACTTTGTAAGTAGTGATGTTCTTTCTAAATGCATAGCTTTGAAACAGGGTTGTACACACTTCAACCTCTGGAAGACCTTGACCCTGTAATTTAGGGTCAAATTCCTACTGTATTCCTTTTGTCAAAGTGTAAGACGACGTCATCACAAATGGGCAAAAGAAGAACCCTTGTGGCCCAGTGGAGCTGCCAGTCACAATAAGAGAGAAGTCACATGACAAGGAGACCCAGTAGACTTAAATCCCTGAATGGTAGTAAGACAACAAGAAGACCCCTTCAGTGCAAGCCCAGTGCTTGGCCAGCATCTGAATCCGGGTGGTCCTTGGTATTTGCTGACGCTCTGACCCAAGCCCCCACTAGATGAAAACTGGAGATACTGTCTCTTCCGTTTTCAAACCATGGCTGCACTAAATGAGAATTTGACAAATTGTTTCCTTTCTTTTTTTTTGAACACGGATGTTCCTGTGGGGATGGAGGGGCAGAGTGCTTGTCAGTGTCTCTCCAAGTCTTTCACCAAGCTGAAGGTGTGTATGTGTGTGAGTCATCCTGTATGTCACCAAACCTCTTTGTCTAATCTCTCTCAGGAGACATGAGCGTGACTAATAGACGGGAAAGTTCACTGGAGAAAGCAACTTGGTTACTTGTGTGTGTTCCCTGAGTGGGGAGTCTTGGAGAGCTGCTTTTGAGTATTTTGCACGTGAGCCATTCATTAACTCTCAAACATGGTTTCAAAGACTCCCTCAAAGTATACGTAGGCTCTTTCCCTACAGGTTTTGAGCAAGAATAGGTTTTGAATAAATTCTATGGGTCAAAAATATGAACTAAATCCAATGGTCATTTGTGCCTGTTAGGGGAAAAGACAGTTCTAAGCCTTGAACCTGTCCAAGAATCTGGTGTGCTGGGATTACAGCCAGGCATCACACGACCTATCTTTTAAGAAAACATTCAGATGACAAAAATCTATCTTTCCTTTCTCTGAGGACTAGGGGTAAGCTTTCAAAAAAGAGTTTAAAAGTAGTTCATCTATAAACACACACACACACACACACACACACACACACACACACACACACACACACACGAATCTTCATGCCTCTGATCCAAGGTCTCATTCTACCGTCCATCCTCTCCTAATCTGTAATTCCTCTCTGTGATGGTAAAAACCCTGCTTGCTCACTGTCTTCAACATATCTATTCAATCTTAGTATACACAAAACCATCTCAAAATCCCTCCCTGGTACCCTCGAGAAACACTAACTTGAGTGCAGTACCTGTACTCTACTCTTTAGCTTTTGAGTATTTTTGAGTAGTTTGTAGATGGGGTTCTGTTTCTCTACTCACACAGTGTCTGTTCTTCCCTGGTGTGGTGTCTCATTCATTTTCAGTACAGTGAGGTCCAGCTGTGACCGTTGCTTCTCCATTTTGCCCTACACCCTCATCACCAGACTTAACAGGGTGGGGTTTATGACTGAGTGGTCCTGGCCAAGAAATTAAGGAAGCTGACCTGTGTGTACCTTACCTCTTCTATAACTTGGTCTCTGGAAAGAAAGTTTCCCATGACAACTGCAATCTACAGCAATATCAAAATGGCTTTCAGCCTCTGCTCTTTACCCTGAGACCCACCCTGCCTCCTATTTCCTGGAGTTTCTAATTAAGAGAAAAACTGGTTTGAAAACCACTCCCTAATCCTTTTAATTTGGGAGGAGTTCAACGTGATTAATCAGAAGGCTAAAAGGTCAGTAATGGGTGGGTGGAGGAACAACAGCCCCGAGGAAAGAGCTAGTGGATAATAAAGAGTTTAGTGAATGGATAGTCATGGGTACTTATATCAATTAAGTAATAGCACGAGCAAGAAGCGGCATGCTCACCTTTGTCTCTAACCTGGGTTGTTTGAAGGAGCCAATCTCAAGGCAAGATGCCATTAGGATTCGCTGACTCTTGTCTATGTGAGCCAGTATGGTTGGCAAGGCTTCATTATGCAAGTTTGGCCCTTTCCTTCACGTGTCTGTTCATTTACTCAATCTTAATCACCTATTGACAGACACCGGACCTGGCACCTTATGTGTGAAGACCTCAGGAGGAGACATAGAGTAGATGGAACGGTCCCAGTCACCAGCACTTTATCCAGGTCCACTGGTTCTGTGCCGTGCCCAGTGGTTGATGCATCAATTCCAAAATATCTGAGAACTAGATACATGGAAGTCCTGGGATTGTGCTCAGAACCAACTATAGAGAAAGCATTGGGGTGGGGGGTGCTCCCACGGAGGAAAGTGTTTTGAGACTCTGACGCCATGGCCTCTATTGACACTCAAACTCCTGCTGGCCTGGGCACTGTTCCCTGGAGCTGTGCTAACAGCTCAGCCCAGGCTTGCCTGAGAGTTAAGTGTAAACAGAGCTCCCAAGGAAGGCAGGAAAACAGCCTTTGGGTCTTGCTGGGAACCGAAGGGCTGGTAAGCTTGGGGTGATTCACCAGGCAGGTCACAACAAGGCCAATTCCAGGCTTAAAGTTGTTTGTTTCACCAGCATAGTAAACATCACCAAAACAATTATGTCAATAAAGATTTCCAAATCGCCCAAGGCACAGAACGAGAGAGAAAAGTGATCATAAAGACAACGAGCCAGATAGCTGAGGCTAACTTGGTTGACTAGAGGAAGATGCATGCAGGTGAGGTAATCTGGGCGCTTTACAGATTTGACGAACTGGCTTGTGGCTTGCTGTAGATCAGGGAGTTTACAAAAGTAGCCCCTCCTTCCTTCCCACTGCTTTTCTTCCTTATGATGCACTGGGAAAAGAAACTTGTTTTGCTGTGCATGGGAGCCAGAGATTAAGCAATATATTTGGTAACTCCTCCCGCTGAGGAACAAGGCTGGACTCTTCTGAGTTCTCTTGTTTTGTTTCTCTGACTCTCTCACGCTTTTTCTGGATGGTATTTAGAACAATGCTCTCTGTAGAAACAGTGTTGGTTCTTCGGGGACTTGGATTAAGACACACGTGTACATGTCACTACATACCCATCTCAGTGTTGCATTGTGGGAATTTTGACTTGAGCAATGTTTTCCTGTCTGAGCATCACTGGAATCATGATGGAATCAACAGATCTATGTATCGAGGTTGGCCAGCCACTGTCCAAGAGCTCACCAAAGTTCGTTGGTATTTCCTGCTCTTATTAGGCCCAAACCACTGAAATAATAGCTTTCCTGGCTGTACTCAGGTACCTGTTTCAGGTCCAGGCTGGAATCAGGAAATGAAGAGGTGGGTGGGAAAGGGAAAACTACTAGGGTGGAGGTTTGGGAAAATTCCTCAATCTTTTCATGACATCAAACTGCTCAACATGGGTAAGTCATCAGGAAAAACACAAAAATCCTCCCCCTAGTGGAATTTACCATTGGCCGGTTCTCTACGGTGCCTCTGGCTCTGGCACCCTGTAAACGGGTGGAGCAATGAGAGGCTGTCGTTTGCTCGGGCTAGAAGATGACACGCTGAGGCAGGTGTTGTGAAGGATTACACAACCTGGAGAGGGTTTTTATGCAAAGAACAAAACCAAACAAAAACAAAAACAAAATCCACCAAAATGTGGAAGGAACGTGGCAATTTAAGAGAGGAATGGTGCAGAGGGTTGCCCAGCCCTCGAGAAGCGCTATCCCAGCCTGCCACCATGAAGCCAAGTCTGATGAGAGGACATTGGAGTGGAATGACACATTACACACTGTGACTTAACCCCAAAGTGTGACTCATTTGTCTCACATCTACTAATTTTTAGACTTCTGGCCGGGTGGACACATTGGTGACCATCTTCCCAGTCCAGAATCCTTGAAGGAGACCCCTGAAGATGAGAGCCCTACCATAGCAAGTTTGCATGAGGATCTGAGGGAATTTGAGCAAGTGGTTTACTCTCCTGACTCAGTTTAGACTTCTGTCTATTCTGCTGCATTCTTGCCAGGGTCAAATAAGCATGTCTATGTTTCTATGTGATTTTGAGCAAGTCACTCCGGTTTTTTTTTGCATCTACTTGCTCTGAGTTCTTGTGAGAGTCAGTAAGAGTATACAATTGCCTCACAAAACAAAACACAGGCTCAGCTGTCTTTCCAAGTTACCAGGCTCGGTACCTGGGCCGTGTAGAACACGGTCAAGTTGGTGAGTCGTTTGAAGAGAGATCAGTACAATGAGAACTAACTCCTATTCTTGGGGAACACTTTAGCTTTGTCAAGTATGAAGTCACACTCCATGTCCAGCAGGATTCACAATCAGCAGAAAACAAAAAGCTTGGAGGAGGGAGGTTCCCATGGGGAGCACTGTGCTCGGGGAGACGGGGAGCATCATGCTCAGGGAGACCTCGAGCTATCTCAGCAGATAAACTGGTAAAGGACACAGCTTTCTCCCAAGTCTCTGGAAGTAACCCTGAAGGACATTTAATTGATCTTGAGCGTTAAATAGAAAAAGGCTATGGTTTGGTTATTTAAGAGATTTTTAAATAGCTGAGCAGCGAAGTGCAGCCACAGAATAGAATAATTAGTCATGCCAAACAAAAAGAGCTGTATTAGGCTTTTTAAAGGGACAAACAAGGAGAAGTCCTCCCAGGACTCCTCATGGACTACTGGCATGCTAGACAGGGCAGGTAAGGCTCCCTCAGCTATGAGAAGAATAAAGGACTCTCATGTGTTTCCTAACCACAAACAAAACCTGCCTATATATTCCTGACAATTCTTCTAATGTCTCCATTTCCTTTACAGTATCTACAAAATCAGATTGAGACTGTGCCACATGCTCCATCCCTTTGGTGAGCAGTTCTAATATTTAATTTTTATGGTGAAAATAGGTAATGTCTATTATGACCTTGGTAGTGATCCTATTAATCTTTAGACCTGGTATGCTTAACACGTTCTTTACAGTGAATCCTCCTTCATATAATCATGCAGGAATTTAACGTCATCTCTTTGGGTTCACTTCATGGTACTCCGTGGCCTGAGAGTCAACAAGAATGGAGACCCAAAACAAGCACTTCTATGCCCCATTTTAACCAGAAGTAGCCAGATCGACTCTATACCTTTGTCATAAGTGAGTTTAGAGTCTCGACTCTAAAGAGGACATTGGATAGCTAGATAAGCACTGTCATGCTTAGAGAGAATTGTTAATGGAACCCTCCCTCCCTCCGAATCAGCTATGTCCCTATTTAAGATTTCAAATACTATATGGAAAGGGGGAGGGATTTCTTGAAGCCCTTTAAGAGAAAGTTATTTCTCTTATATAAGATTACAAATACATGATTGTCCCCACCCCTTGGAGTTAATTCAATATCTGCCTAGAGACCAACCCTATGGAAACTGAATAAACCTAAAGATATGTCAAATAGAGAAGAATAATTATCTCCCTAATGAGATAATGTTTCCACCCTACTAGTCCCTCCCACCTGCAATTGCTTATATATTTCTCTGCTAATCATGCCTGCTTTTATGAGTTCTAACTCAAAAAAGTATAACTTTTCCTTTTCCACATTTCTTTTGGAAGTCAGTTCTAGTATCCTCCTCCCCTCCTCCTGCTCCTCCTCCCCTTCCTCATTCCTCTTCCTCCCCTCCCTCTTCCCCTCCTCTCCCCCTCCTTCTCTTTCCTCCTCCCCCTCCTCCTCCTCCTTTCTCTTCCTCTCCTCCCTCTTTCCCTCCTCCCNGGATGCTAATTTAACCGGCACAACTTTCTGTCTTGTATCCATCCTCCTCCTCCAAGCGGTTGCCAACTATGACTGTGCATCTGCGCTGCTATTTACTTACTTTTTTTCAAATTCTAATAAAATGGCTCTTGAGATTAAAAACCAAATAATCAAATGAGCAAATTTAACGTGACTAAGAGAATAGAGAAACCAGCGAGGAAGTGAAGACTTGGTTCTAGTCTCTTGGGATAGTGTCACTTGGGATAGTCTGACCTGCCCCTCGGTGACCCACTTTGTGATCGTGATCTTTTTCTGACGACAGTGTCCAGGAGACGCAGTGGTTGCTCCTTCCCTCCCACTCTCTGTTGAGACCTCGAGTCGAGCAGTCTTCGAAGCCGCCATGCTGGTCCTCGTGCCTGTTTCTCCTCTCCTTCCCTTGTTTCCCTTACCTCCGTGCCCTTTGTTCATCCTCGCTGACCTTCTTTTTTTTTTTTTTTTTTTAAAAAGATTTATTTTATTTATTATATGTAAGTACACTGTAGCTGTCTTCAGACACTCCAGAAGAGGGCGCCAGATCTCGTTACGGATGGTTGTGAGCCACCATGTGGATGCTGGGATTTGAACTTATCACCTTCGGAAGAGCAGTCAGGTGCTCTTACCCGCTGAGCCATCTCACCAGCCCCCGCTGACCTTCTTTCTTACCCTGCTTTGTTGTTACCATTCTGTTTTTCTGAGACAGGTTTCCTGTGTGTAGCCAAGGCTATCCTCATTAATTACCCTACCTTTGGTGTCAGGTAGCCCAGGCTATCCTCACAATCACCCTTCCTTTAGTGTCAAGATGCCGTGCCAGGCTTCAACAGTTAACATTTTTCAAGATAAGTGTCTCACTTTCCTACAGAATGTCCTCAAATTCCTCACCTTCTCTGCCCCCACCTCACAAGGGATGGCACGACAGGCATGTGGCAGTGTATCGTCTCACGCCACTCTGGTCAGGGCCTTTCCCACCCGTCCACTCTGTTGTTGCCAGCAAACTCCTGGCCAGGCTCACCTCTTGTTATTCACTCTCTCAATGGACTTAGTGGCTGACTCTTGCTTTCTTGAATCTATTTTATTTATTACAGCTTCAGAAAGTCCATACTCCTGTTTCCCTCATCCCTCCTGGTCAATCTATTGTCTTTTCTTTCTATGCTCCTTTCTAAAAAAAGAAAAAAAAAGAAAAAAAGAAAAAATAGCATTATTTATTTAGTGTATGCGTGCGCATGTGTGTACCCTCACTTAGGGTTTTGTGAGAAGATCAGAGAGAACTTGAGGAAGACAGTTCTTTCCTCCCGTCATGTGGATCCCAGGGCTGGACCTTAGGAGGTCAGGCTCAGCTGTAAGCCCTTCCATCCACTGAGCCATTTCAGGGGCCCCATTCTTGTATATGTGAGTTGACTTTCTCAGCAGCCGGCTTTAATCAATGCTGTTTTCAGTCTAAACTCACGATTCATGTAATCCTATATGATGTGTGGCTTTAAGCTATATTTATATGCTTCTGGTTTTGAAATACATGCTTTCAGGCTTGACTTTTTGCAGAGCTCCAGGTTTGCTGACTTTCTGTTTGAGATCTATTTGGTCTCAGTCTTCCTCCCCAAACCTCCACTTCCACCATCTCTGATCCCGCTTGGGCTTTGTCAGCCATGTAAACAGTATACTGCACACTCTGTGCTTAACCCCAGACATAAATGATTCCAGTCTTTGCCACACTACGTCTACTTTATCAGCAATTTAGCCATCCTCACACCTGCCATGCTAGTCTGGTGACCCCTATCTCCATATCTTGACTATTACGAAACCATGCCAACAGATCCCTTGCTAACCCTAAGAAGTATTTTTACTTTTTCAGTTGGTTGTTGTTGTTGTTTGGGTTTTGAGAGAAGGGGGTAAATAGGCCAGACTGGTATCAAGGTTAGCAGGCGAGGCTAACCTTGGACTCTTGATCCTTCTCCTTCTACCTCCCAAGTGCTGGAAGACAGGAAGTTATCACCATTCTTGGCTGTAAGTACTACCCAAAGCATGCAGAGCACCATGATCACACAGTGCCACCCCCTACACTTGTTACCCCAATGTTTAAAGCAGAAGAAGGAGGGACAACTTCAAGGTCATCATTAGTTATATAACAACCTGGGTTGGATGAGACTTTATTTAAAGCAGCCAACATAAATAAATACATAAAAAATGAATGTCTGTGGGCCACTGCTCCTTATAACCTATATGTAGACCTGGAACCTTCTCCTGTCAATATGGCAGTCATATTAACTCTCCCAATACAGACGTACTACCTTGCCCCTGCCCTTGTTTCTTGGTCCTGAGGTCTTCACACCACAGCACCCAGTCTTGGCTCTTCAGCCAGTCCTTTTAAGCAGCGCAAATCTGATGTCCTTGACAATGCCTTTACTGGCTGTCGAAGTCAAGCCGAGTTCTTTCTGGTTTCTTTGTACCTGTTGGTGAGTACTTATAGGTTTAGACAAGAGGACAAAAACCTTGGTTTTTTTTTAACCTGCTCAGTTAGTATGAAGACACCTTCTGTGGCAGAGACCATTCCTTATCTTTGAAATTTTTCTTTTAGATTATTTTATTTTATGTGTCTTAGTGTTTGCCTGTATGTTTGTATGTATACCACATGAATGCTTGGTGCCTGTGGAGATCAGAAGAGGGCATCAGAACCCCTGGAACTGGAGTTACAGACAGTTATGAGCTGCCATGTGGCTGCTGAGAACTTAACTCAGGCCCTCTACAAGAGCAGTAAGTGCTGTTAACCAATGAGCCAACTTTCCAACACCTTTATTATTATTACTTTTTTATATTAGCTTCCATGGCTAGCTATATGACTAAGTCAATTTTTATTGATCTATTGGATCACACACTAGTTAAGAGCAAAATGTTGAGCTTATTTTTATTTTTAAAGATAAAATTTGATCATAAATACACACAAAAAAAAATGGAACATGGTTTTATAACCACTGGAAATAAACA
Organism: Mus minutoides; assembly: GCA_902729485.2. Lineage (NCBI taxonomy): Eukaryota > Metazoa > Chordata > Mammalia > Rodentia > Muridae > Mus > Mus minutoides. The sequence continues at coordinate 1,154,760 of LR749994.1, forward strand.
GCAAATAACTATGGAAATTACCTCCTCCGCTGGTGTAGAGAAGTCAATAAAAGCTTAGTTGGTGAATTCTGACCCAGTTTCTGCATCCTTTGATAATGAAAGAAATGCTTCAGGGCAGGTCTCAGTGGGTGTGATCTGTCCTTAGCTCTGGGGATCAGATGTATGTGTGTGTGTGTGTGTGTGTGTGTGTGTGTGTGTGTGTGTGTGTGTGTGTGAGAGAGAGAGAGAGAGAGAGAGAGAGAGAGAGAGAGATCTGTCCTTAGCTCTGGGGATCAGATGTGTGTGTGTGTGTGTGTGTGTGTGTGTGTGAGTGAGAGAGAGAGAGAGAGAGAGAGAGAGAGAGAGAGAGAGAGAGAGAGAGAGAGATCTGTCCTTAGCTCTGGGGAATCAGAGGCCCCAACAAGCCTTCTCCCCACCCCCGATATGTCACTCTGGTTATCTTTAGGATACCCAAACCCTAGAGTTAGAGCCACTTTCAGTTTCATAAGCAAGATGACTGAAAGTAGTTCCTTTATCTGGGCTAGGCTTCCCAAAAATTATGAGGAGACAGGCTGACCAGCAACCAGAGGGATGAAGTGCCCTGAAAGAGTGGGAGAGAGTTAGGAACCATTAGACCCAGAGTCCTGAGGGCCTGGCTTAGGTAGAGCTGGGGAGTATATTCTATCTTCATTTGAAGTTAAAAAAAGATGTTTTTAGACTTCCTTCTTACTTTATATGAATGAATGTTTCATATGCATGATACATGTATATGTATCTTATATGTGTCTTGTGCCCATGGAGGTTAAGAAGAGAAAGTCTGAACCCCCGGAACTGGAGTTAGGGATGATTGTGAACCATCATGTAGGTGCTGGGACTCAAACTCTGGTCCTTCCCACGAGTAACAAGTGTTCTAAACCACTGAGCCATCTCTTTATCCCCATTACCTACATTTTTTTCTGGTTAATAATTATGTATTTATATTTCACCCAGGTTTTGTTATTGTCGTTTATTTGGTTTTGGTTTTGAGACCCAAGCTGGCCTCAAACTTCCAGAGATCAGTCCCAGAGGAACTCATTAGCCAGACAGCCTAGCCAAAATAGCTACAGGTTCAGGGAGAGACTATCTCAAACAAGTAAAATAGAAAGAAATAAAGGAAGCTATTGGTTGTTGATGCTTGGTATACACACAAGTGAGCTACCTACACATAAACATGAGCATGTAACACACAGAAACACACATGCAATAAATAAAAAAACCTTATATTTTAATATTTCANTTCCCTTCCCTTCCCTTCCCTTCCCTTTCTCTTCCTTTCTCTTCCTTTCTCTTCCTTTCTCTTCTCTCCTCTTCTCTTCTCTTCTCTTCTCTTCTCTTCTCTTCTTTTCTTGTTTTTTTTGGACAAGATTTCTCTGTGCAGAACTGATTGTCCTAGAACTCACTTTATAGACCAAGCTGGTCTTGAATTCAGAGATTCACTTGTCTAGATATCCAGAATGCTGGGGTTAAAGCCATGCACCACCATACTGAGCTTGATTTGATTTTTTTTTCTAGTAAACTTTTTTTCTCACTTTTGTGTCAAGCCTTGACCACAAGACATTCTTCTCCAAGCTGCCGCCACATCCGTGTACTAGAATACTCTGGCTGCAGTAACAAAGGTCTTTAAACCTGGGGCCTGTGGAGTACAGACAATGTCCCTCAGAATGGCAGTCAGACATTCAAGACATGGCTGAACTTGGTAGAGAATGGCTGTAGTCAGGGGATTCAGGAGGCTGAGGCAGGATGATGAGGAATTCAGAGCAAGTTCAGGTTATATGTATAAACATAAAATAATACAGATGCAGGAAGGAGTACTATTAGGAAAAGGGAAAGGAAAGGGAAAAGGAAAAGGAAAAGGAAAAGGAAAAGGAAAAGGATAAGGAAAAGGAAAAGGAAAAGGAAAAGGAAAAGGAAAAGGAAAAGGAAAAGGAAAAGGAAAAGGAAAAGGGAGGTGATCTGAGAGAGGGAAGAAGGGGGAGGGATAGTAATGATCGGACGAATACAGCCATAGGATGTAGTGCGCATGTGTGAAAATGTCTTGACAGGCTCGCTCACCAGGCCACTGTCCTGAAGCTTCATTAGCGCAGCTAATGAAGGCTGTGACTCTTGGGGCTTCACCATGCTCTAGTAAACAGTCCCATACCCAGAAGAACACAAATAGCACACAAACTGGAGTTGATGGGTTACTGAAAAAAAATTTAAAGGACACATGAAGTTGAGGATATAGGGTAAGGATATAGGGGTGGATGTGGGTGGGGCTAAGAAGAGGAGCTGGATGAGAACATGGTTAAAATACACCGTGTAAAATTCTCAAACAATTAAGAAAAATAGAAAAGAAGAAAATACCATACTGAACATTCATTGTTTCGTTTAGCCAATATACAGTAATAAAAAAATAAGACAAATTTTCAGTGTGTTATGCAAACGTTATACTCTTGATGTCTCTTCAAAGTCTGACTACAGAACAGTGTTAATCACAAGTACTCAGTTTGCTAGAGACAATGTGCACACCACACAAAGGTCTCTTTGTTCTGCTCCTCTGGAGTCTGCACTTGCTCGCTGTCTCATCGCTCTTTCTGCCTAAGGCATTGCGAATTGTCAGCATCCATCCCAAATGACTCAACTGATAACAAACAGCATGCTGGGAACTGCGCGCTGACTCAGAGGAGAAGGTGGCGGGCCGTGAGGAGGAGGCTAGCGTGGTGTAGTTGGCATTGGTCGTTTCATAGTGCAGAATGGACTCCAGGCCCACAGGAAAAGTCTTCCGACATGGTTATGTTTGATATCTACAAAGACATGCTACATCAAACCAAAGCAAAAGCAACTGCCTTGAATCAGTGGCATGGAAAGCTGGCTTAGGCCAAATGAGCAAGGTCTGTTGGCTTTCAATTCTTGTCTAAAACACTCAGCACACGAGAAGTCAAAGCCAGCGTCAACTGTCTTGGTGAGGACTGGGTTGAACTAAGCATCCCCCTCCTGTTTTGACATCTGCTCCTTCGTGCTAAATTATCAGGAAGTGGTAAGGGGACTTTTTGTTTCCTTTTCTTTTGTTTTGTTAAATTAATAGCTGCCAGATCCTACCAATCTGCACATTTAATAATCCAACCTGTCACTATTTTTAAATTCTCCCCGTTTATTTGTGCCTTAGGTATAATTACAGATTCAGTAGCCGGGTACAGTAGAATACAGAAAAAAAAATGCACTACTACTCCAGGCTGTTTTTTTCTCAGTTCCAAAGCAGAGGCTAGTTCAGGTCTAGAAGAAACTGCAGGGTCCGCTTGTCTACCTTCTTAGGATTTCAGCTCAGCAGGACTGTGGGCAGCTTCTTTGACCTTCTCTTCCTTCTCTCGGGTTCCTGACTTGGGACAGTTTGAGCAGGAAGAGGTCAATACCTGTTTTTCTCTCTCCACCCCTCTCCCTTCTTTCTGCCTGACTTCACCGATCTCCCTTCTTTCTTCTTTGTCACATCTGCATCTCAGTCTCTAACTCCATCGTCACAGACCTTTCTCTCTAGAACCATCTCTTGAAGGATGTAATGCAGGACAGTCCTCTACCTGTCCTGAGAGTGACCCTTAGGACTTGCACTGAGTCTAGGCTTCCTCTTCAGGTATAAGAGAATGGTTTTCTTTGTCTCTGAGAGGCTCTTAGCACTCATTTATCTCTTGGCTACCTCACAAACAACAGCTTCCTATGAGAACATCTTTACCACTGGAGGCTCAGCCACACTCTGGCCTATTCTATAATCTGGTCAGGAACTTTCAGTCTAGAGATGCTTCTCAGAGACCTGTTGAAATGTCTTGATTATCAATCTACATGTTTTTTATTAATGTTACCCAAAACTGCACTGGTTTTTATTATATAAAACAAACATTTGATGTCAACCATGATTACGTGTGTGTCTGTCTGTGTGAATCGAGACAGTGCTGTACTAGGGGTCTGGGGGAAGTTAAGTCTCACAAACAGGAGATTGTAGGGCTGGGGGTGGGAGAAATGCTTGTAGGCATTTCTGGTTTGTTGGCTCCTAAGCAAGGGAAGCACTTTAAGGAGAGAATAATGCTAGAAAGGCAAAAAAAAAAAAAAAAGCAAAAGCAAAAGGCCACCCCTTTAAAAAATTGCTCAGACATCTTCAAAGCTGGCTTTTCTTTGGCTTCAGCTAAAACGCTTTGAGATACTTTATTAGAAACTAGTCTAGTTTTTACTCATCCTTTTAGGCAACCTTTTAAAGTAAACTTGCTCATTAGGATGCTGAACAGAGCATGCCCAGAAGTTTTAGCATCTACCTTTTTTTCCCCCTTGTGCTCTACGATCTTGAACTGAGCGTGCCCAGAAGCACATTTTCCACCATCTTTCTTTTATAGCCATGTGATGTTCAATTTTAAGCCTCAAAATTTGCTGACATCTTTCTGTTCTGAATACATGATCTCTGGGCGACCTTGAGCTGAGCTTGCTTTGTACTGGGCGACCTTGAGCTGAGCTTGCTTTGTACTTTGCTTTGTACTTTCTTGTATAACTGTATTCAGGATTCCTACACAAACTCCCGAGGTTCCCTCTTGACGGGAAAAGCGCTGCTTGCAGATTATCTCAATATTCCCTTTGCCTGATGCGGTCTGTAAGCCTTCCTCTGCTCTTTTATCTCTTGGTTTGGGCTTTGCATTCACAAGATTAAAAACCCTCGCTGGGCAGTGGTGGCACATACCTTTCATCCCAACACTCAAGAGGCAGAGGCAGACAGATCTAAGTCCAAGTCAGCCTGCTCTACAGAGAAAGTACCACGGCAGCCAGTGCTACACGGAGAAACCCTGTTTCAAGAAAACAACAAAAAAAGGAGGGGAGGTGGGAGGAGAAGAAGAAAGGGGATGAGGAAGAAGAGGGAGAAGAGGAAGAGGAAGAAGAAGAGAAGGAGAAATCATTGCATTTGGTTACAAATGGTTAATAATAAAGTCGTAACTAAAAGATCCCTGTTCACTTTTCAAAGGCAGCTGAGATGATATTCATTGTGCTTATGCTTAAAGTATTACAAATCCCTGTTTGTGTTTCTTAAAGAAAGGTCTGAAAACCACAGCACACCTCAGAAGTACCTCTTTTAAAAGGAGGATCAGATCTCAACAGGTGCTTCTGGTGTAGTCTGGAAGTAGAACTCTTGCACCTTGGGTATGGTGCATGTGTGGGAGCCACCAGCCATTCTCCTCTGAACCTGATGTCCTCTTACTGCTCTTGTTGTAGGTACTAGCACCACCTTTTAGTGTTGAGCATGAGGGTGAGGCCAGCCTCTGGTCCTTAGGCAACCATCCACATCCCCAAAGAAAGTGACTCCCCTTCTCTCAACAGACACCAACTGCCAGTAACTCTGGCCTAGGGGATCAGTTTAGTATTATAGTTTTAAAGTTACTAGGTTACTTTAAGTTAGAGCCAAAGTTGAGATACCTTGCTGGTAATTGTTAACTATTGTTGCTGCCTTTGAGATAGGGTCTCCCTTGTGCAGCACATGGCTGGTCTGGAGCTCAGGGCTGTGCTGGGATCCCATAGGTAAGTGTCACTATAGCAAGTTTACAATATTCAGCTACATTATAGCAAGTACCATATCCACCATGTGCCAAAACTATTTGGCTAAAGTTGAATAGTCTATGAAAATATTACTATGATATTTATCATCATTATTATTAATTACTGTTATTGGTAGTGGTGTTGGTACAATAGATGTGTTAGATCGACCCTGTACCACTGAACTACATCCCCAACCTTAGGCATTACTTTGGAATTGAGAAATCCTGGGAATTTGACTACACTTACGTAATTTAATGTCACAACTGGAATTCTAGGATTCAGTGTCCCCAAAAGACAGGAAATTTTTCCATCACACATTGGTGAAATAAGCAGTAACAGGCCCCTGACTCACATTTTAATAGATTCAAAAGCAAACACAAGAAGAATATATTTTCTTCACTTGTCACAAAATTTCTAACTTCAAAGCTTTATGGAGTCTAAGTCTTAAAATCCAATATGTAACAAAATCAGCAGGGTTGCTTCTGCCATTCAGTTCCATCTCACTGGTCTTAGGAACCCAGTCAGGAGCAGACCTGTGCTCCAGATGTAGCCAAAAGCTGTGATGCTCCATCTTCCCAGGGTTGTTTATCTCCTTTAATCAGCAAGGTTAAGGGCTGGAGAGATAGATGGCTCAGTGGGTAAGAGCACTGACTGCTCTTCCAAAGGTACTGAGTTCAAATTCCAGCAACCACATGGTGGCTCACAACCATTTGTAATGAGATTGACACCCTCTTCTGGTGTGTCTGAAGTTAGCTACAGTGTACTTAGGTATAATAATAATAAATAAAATTTAAAAAAATAAGCAAGGTTAATAACGTTCAAGGACAGGCAGCGATGACAAAACTGCCTTAGCCTTTGAGGACGTCTCTATCTCAGTTAATGAGTCCATCTGATTCATCCAGAGAGGAAGTACACAGACCACCCGCCCCACAGCCATCTGGGGAAGGGCAGTAGGATGGCCTACTGGCCTAGTGACTGCCCCATCCAACTCTCTGTAATGAGCTCTGCGTCCGGTTGGTAGGTCCTGCTGTCTAGGAGGTAAAGATTTAATGAAAATAGGTTGGTGACCCCTTGGAAAGTCTGAGCCATAAACATATGCACATCGTTTTTGTTAGAAAGAAGGACAAGAAGGCAACAAGAACAAAAGAAACTCTGGATTTCAGAAGGCATTTACTTAAATGGATGAGGTCCTCGGAGTGTCTTTCCCCTTGACCTTGTCTCGCAGAAAGGGAGGCTGCAGACGCCCACGCTGCTGTGGAAGCTTCCAGAGGGGGGCAAGGAGCAGGAATTCAATGTGATCATTGCTAACATCCATTTACAGCCGCATCCCCCCGGGGGAATGTAATTAGATTTAATGGGCTTAGAGCTTCAGAGTGAAAGTGCATGGGATTTGATTTACTTAACTTAATTAGACCTATACTTTGGGTTATCTCATTCAAATGTGTTTCCATTTCAGCTTTGACTCCTGGCCTTATTAGACAGACCAAGTTTCCCTACTCTGAAGCAATGACAGGCTTCTCACTCTTTTCCACAGTCCTTCACGAATGCCAGGGTCTGCTGTCTCAGGTCCTTCCAACCTGATGTCGAATGGTGGCTTTTTATAGCATGAGCACCCATAGGGACTTTTTGTTCTTATTTGGTTGTCTGTTCTTCTTTGACAGGGTGTCTCTGTTTTTCTATGGCTGTTCTGGAACTCACTCTGTAGACCAGGATAGCCTCAAACTCACAGAGCTCTGCCTGTTAAAGTTGCCACAGCCAGGATCTCTCCAACAGCAGTGCTGAGCCCCCCCTTTCAGAGCCTCTGTTAATGATGCTGTGGGTTATGGCTTTCAAGGACATCCAGTGTCCTTCCCAAGGGCAAAGGCCTTTGGGGATCTTGACAGAACATCGGGCAAGAACCAAATGTTTTCATGACAGAATGAAAATCAGTCCTGCACAGCCAAGCACGGTACTCTTCACAAATGAAGTGAGACAGCTATTCTCGCTCATGATTAGCCAGGCCAACACAGGTCGCTCCTCTCCACCTCTGTCAGGCTGCCTTGGCTTTGGGGTTTCTCTCCAGTGAAAGTAGCAAGGTAACACTGCATGAACTGTCAAGGGAGTGTTGGCAGAAGGAAGATGTCTGCCGTGGGGTGAATGAAGGCCCTGGAAGAAGGGCAGCTGCCAACCTCCTCGGTCATCCCATTCCTCAGGTCTCTGCAGGGAACCATTAGAACCAGGAAACAATGCATCTCAAGAGGAGATAGTAGAGACAAATTTCCATTTCCACTGAGGGAGGGAAACAGGCCCCTGAGGCTAAAATTGCTGTCCTTAGACTTTTTTTTCCCACCCCCCCAATCCTTCCACTTCTTTAAGAATTTCAGAAAACTGTTATTAACTGCGGCTTTATTATTATTACCTTTTAGTGAAGTGCAGGCTTATTTGTGGCTATATTTTTTTCTATCAGTTTAAGCACATACACACATTACAGGAACACATCATCAGGCAGATGAATGTTCTACTTTCTTCAAGTTTGTCATTGTTCATGATTAAACTTGCACAGATATACGAAGCATCCTGCTATGACGATTTATTCATTCTCAATAGAACAGTCAAGACCACAAAGTAGACGGTGATAACTACCTCAGGCATTTATTGGGTAACTGCTTCATTGAAGGCACTGTGCCCAGATACTGCGGCTAGTACAAAAATGTCTGGGGCTTGTTCACTTTCCCAAGGGTTCCTTGTCTAACAAGGGAGATAAAGCCACAGATACAGACAAGTTGTTCAAAGCAGAAAGTGACAATCAGGGAATATGAAGGAAAAAAAAATCTGTGGGGTTCGTAGGGACCATAAGATCTTGTCTGATTTGAGAGATTGGGGTGGGTTCTGTGTGGTGGGTGGGTGTGCTTTCTGCTCTGGGTTCATGAGGGCGGGGATTGTGAGTGAGTGAATGGGCAGGCAGAGGAAGCACGTTGAAGCCCCAGGAAAGGGATGAGCGCTTTGTGGACCCCTTCAGGTTGCTTTGGAATAGAAGACAGGACTGGGAGCTGGGAGAAGTAAAATAACCTAGTCCATGATCCTGGGGGTCCTCTGATGGCAAGCTAATGAGTTCAAATTTCTCCATTTGCATTATGGTCTAAAGACAGCTCTACACAAGTAACGATGTCGAGGGTGGTTTAAGCAACAGAAATGTATCTCCTCAGATCTCAGCCTTGGCTGGAGTTAGACAGCTGCTGAGGCTCCTAGGAAGAATCCTCCATGGCCTCCTGGCTGCTGGTGGCTCCGGTGGTCCTAGGTACCCACAACCTTTCATTTCAATCACATAGACTTCTGTATGTATATAGCTGTGGTCTCTTCTTTTCTTGTAAGGATACCAGGCGTGTAGGATTAGGGCTTGTCTTTATCTAATAAGAGCATCTTAATTATACCACTAAAGACCCCATTTTCAAGTAAGTTCTGAGTGGCCATGGATTTGGGGTTATGCTATTCAATCTACCATACAACTTAAGCAAGATCCAGAATATATGCTGGCATCAACCCAAGAACTAATTTTCTTCCTTCCTTCCTTCCTTCCTTCCTTCCTTCCTTCCTTCCTTCCTTCCTTCCTCCCTCCCTCCCTCCCTCCCTCCCTCCCTCTCTTCCTTCTTTCTTTCCTTTCTTTCTTGCTCCCCCTCTCCTCTCTCTCTCTCTCTCTCTCTCTCTCTCTCTCTCTCTCCTCGTTTAGACCTCCAGGTTCAGTGGACATTGAACCAAGCCTAGATCAGAGAATACCCTAGTAGCCTTGGTGTGTTGGGTCAGGTCTGGCACACCTCATGACCTCAGGACACCTGGCTGTCTGGAATCACGGGTTTCAAGCTGCACATCCTCAGGCTCTATGTGGGTGCTAGAAGCCTGCCCTCAGCCCTAAATAAATAAAGATAAATCTATTACCAATAACTGTATGGCTCTAGCACCCTGTGTAGTTCTTTAAGAGGAGTTCTTCCCCACTCTTCTGCATCCAGCTGCCAGCTGCTGGTTAGGGCACATGAGTAGGAGGTCTGTGTAGGATTCAAAGCTCTGTCTTCCCATCCACAGCACCTGCTTCTCATGGCTTACTTTCAGAACAACATGTCTGTCAAATTAAGAGCTGGGAAGGAAGACTTTTAGTCAGTATTTCTCAAAATGTGCTCTTTGTTTCATAAGCAACAAAATATGATGGAAGAAGAAAGATCATTCGGAAGATACCATTGAGGCATTGACACATTAATACTTTTATGAATTTATTGAGTATTTCCTGTATGGCATACTCTACTAAGCACTGTAGCTCATTTTTACTTAATCCCAAGCATCCATTATAGGAAAACCATAGCATAGTTATCTGCGAAATAAAGCATAATCCCTTCAGATTACCACTTTACATTTGCAAGGGTTAAACAAAATAATGTAATGTATCTAGAAGTTTAAACACACTCCACACCGTAGTCAGCAGTCACCATTATTAACTAGCACTCAGTAGTTACTGCCACTCTGAAATGCATGTGCTCCAAGCTTCTGGCACTAAGAGTTTTTAGGGGAACATGATACATTTGGTTTAATTTTCAACACACACACACACTCACACACACACGTACTATGTACCATGTGCATGTGTAGAGGTCAGAGACAACTTTTGAGAGTTAGTTTCTTCTACCTCACTGGCCCTTTAATATTTATTTCATTTTATCATTTGAAACAAGTTCAGAAAGTTGCCTTGTTTCAAACACAAAGCAATTCTTTTCCGTCAGCTCCCCAAGTGCTGGGGCTACAGGCACACACCACCATGCCTAGCAGTTTAGATGCTTTCTAACATCAAAGAATTGCCCATCTTTCTGGATAAGATTAGAGATTTAGTTTCTTCAAAGATATGACAATCATTGCAACACATTCCAGAGTGCAAACTGTGGTTGCTAGGGACTACATAGATAAGGGTAAAAAGTGGGTTGATGACAATTGTCATTTTCTTTTCTATTTTTGTCATTAAGAGAGAAAAAGCAGTTTAGCAGATGTTTGGGCCTATGTCTGAAGTATATGAGCAACATTCTAGAAAGGAATTCGTCAGAGACTGATACCAACCCTGCTTGATTGACTTCTGCGTGGATCTATTATCCCAAGACTATACAAATACTTGTTCTAACACAACCATCATGGCACCCTGCAGATGGAGGCAGGAAGATCACAGATGACAAGTTCCAAGTCAGTGTGGGTTACATAGTAAGTCTGAGGGCCAGCCTACTCAGTTCCATCCCTTAGAGGTGACAACAAAAAGCCCCTGGTTCCATCCTGACCACAAGGGAGAGATCTCAGTATGATGGCTAATTTTCTAACCCCCAACATCACAGGAGAAACCTTGCTTAAAACCTGTCACTTTGGAGGCCTAGCTTTAGAGCCATGATTAAAGTCTGTGAAGAAAGGTTAGGATCTCTAACCGTAGGGTTTTATTTGTAGGATTAATGTCACATGAGCATGTGCTATACAAGGATGAAGGTAGGAAAAAAAAACCTGAAACTAAATATACCATACATAAACAAGTTGAGAAGAAAGTCAACCTTACCTGGGTGTACTTGTTCTCATTTCCACATTTAGGAGAGGTGAGTGTGTACCAGTGTGCTGGTGCATTTAGGAGAGGTGTGTACCAGTGTGTTGTGCATTTAAACCTTTCCTTGAATCAGGTTTCCACCTTTAAGTAGACTTTCTGCAGATTGGCTCTCTCGCAGCATCTAGAGTAGCTTTTCCTTTTTTTTTTTCTAGAAGAATCTAGAAAAGTGCTTCCAAGAGAGTAGACACACTGATGACATAATTTATTTATGCACGTACATACATCATCGTATTCTTTTATATCGACTGACACAAATCTGTGTAAGATCATCTCTAAACAATAACTCTATTACAAAAAATGAGGGATTTCTGTTGTTTGTTCGATCTGAAGCCAAGTTCGGCCATGAGTCTCAGCTTTTGCCGTGGAGGCAGAGTCCCAGCTCCGGCAGCTTAGCTCCCTGTTCTCAGCACTCCTGTAACTTGGGTTGGTACCTTCCTGCTGGAGCCACAGTGCCTTAGGCCTTCCCTCTCCCAGTTACGTGGATTTGTTGAAGACAGGGACTGTCTAACCATTCATGATCCAAGGGCCACATCAAAGAGGCAGACTCAAGACTTTATGTATGGGGTGAGGGGCAGGGCTTTCCTTTGGTCCTTTCCAGGGCAGTGGCAGTGGGCTTTCCTCCTCAGACACAGGAAACATGAGCCTCCCCTCTGAGAAATAAACACAATTGGTCTAATTGAGGCTAACCTGGGATGTATAGTAGGAGGCCAGCCTTGGCTATATAGTGATATAGTGAGACTTTATACACACACACACACACACACACACACACACACACACACACACACACTTTTCTTTTCTTTTTTAAAAGCAGGCCATGATATGACACACATACATGCTGTCAGCACTTGGGGAAGGCAAGGGTGGGAGAATCCTTGCCAATTCCAGACCACGCTGATCTGTGTAAGAAGTTCCAGGACAGTCGGAATCACATAAAAACCATCTCTTCCTCACCCATAGCACCCAAACAGCACTGATGAATCTGCTTCCTTGTTTAGAACCTTCAGTGTATCCAAGGGTACTTGGTATGAGGGCCAAAGGCTTCACCTGCCAATGAGGCTGCAAGTGAGGTGGCCCTTGGCCTTTTTCTGCCTGTGGTGCCCTCTCCTTCTTGTGAGATCCATCTCTATTCAGACTAGCTCTTCTTTAGCTCCTCAAAACAGACGGCTCCTTGCAGCCACAGGGCCTTTGCCCTGCTGTTGCTCCTGTCTGAATCACTACAGCCTGGTGCCAGCCCTTCTGCTGTGGTTGGCTGCAGATGTCTTTTGTTTGGCTAGGAAAGAATGATTTAGTTTGAATCGAATGCCTAAAGGCCAGTAGATTCCCTTCTGTTGGCCTTGGGCTGTCAAATCTCTTACAGTCTTGCAGGTTAGATGAACGTGCTTGTGTCGCCCACCTGATCCCTTGAAGGAATTTGGATTACAATTCCTAGACTAATTAATTCCTACTAATGAATGGGTGGTCTGCACAGATGCCACTTCCTGGAGGAAGCCCTCCCTTTATCCTCCCTCTAACCCCTCCTCCCGCTCCCTGCTTTCCCTTTATGTACAGCTGCAATCGCAGAACTCACTGAGTCACCAGAGGTTGGGAGCTGCAAGCCCAGCCAGAAGGAAAGAAGCAAAAGGGCAGCAACTATTGTTTGCTGTCCCCTGTGATCTGGTGCTCTGCACACAGAAGGCGCTCAGTGGTTGCACTGGCGGATGATAAAGGGACAGCATTCCAACACTTAACTCTGTAAATCATTGTGAAAGTCCTAAATGAAGATTATGGAAAATGTTTTTCTAGGCTTGGTAAAGTCTGGCCCTCCTCCCTTCCAGCAGACACAAGGTGATGCAATCAAGTTTACGAAGTCACTGCTTTTGTACTTGCTGAATAGAGTCCCGTAGGACAGGACCCTGAGCTCCCCATGCTTGTCTAACACAGAGCAGCTCTGCCCCCAGCCCTCCTTGAAGCAGAGCCTTACTTTCTACCCTAGGCTGAATCTCTCTTTCATTATCGGCTTTTGTACAACATTATCTGAACAAAGCTTCCTCAGGCTGAAGCATGCCTGCCGTATTGATTACAGGATCGCTAGTCCCTGGTTTTGCACTTAGCTCTGCATGTGTGATCAATAAGTGTTTGTTGGAGAATGCCTATGTATTGTAGCCTACTTGTAAGGGAACATATTTTCAAAGATGTGCTCTCCGCAGCCCAGGATGGCCTCCAAATTGGCAAGTAGCATTGGCTGCCCTGAGCTTCTGACCCTCCTTTCCTGCCTCCCTCATGCTGGGATTACAGGTGTGTGTCACCCGGCCTGGTTCCCACTTAGTTTTTATAATTAGGTTAGAAAAAATATAGATTAGGCATATTTGCCTTATGTGCTGAAATACCTCATTGTATCGTACCAGCTTTTTATAGTGTGTTATGCATATTCTTACCCTCTGAAAATTATGCAGTTGTTTATTATTTTTTCCTTAGCTATACTACTTTCTGTCCATTAACAAACCTCCTTTAGAAAAGAAGCGAAGGCAAGAAGAATATGAGAGAGCTACTTCGATTTGCTTAATTTTCTAGCTTATGTATTATTTATTCTACCATAAACTATGTTTTTAAAATCTCTCATGTCTCCTAAATATCAGGCATTATGTTACCTTTATTGTATTGAATTTATTAATGATTTATCATACACATAGCATTATGGATGGGATTAGGAATTACCCCTTGAGTTTAGGACTTTTTTTTGGAACAGCACACTTTAATTTTTGGAGTAATTTTGAAAAACTTATAGTTATTTAAACTTAAACCTTTTTTTTTTTTTTGGTTTTTTTCGAGACAAGGGTTCTCTGTATAGCCCTGGCTGTCCTGGAACTCACTCTGTAGTCCAGGCTGGCCTCGAACTCAGAAATCCGCCTGCCTCTGCCTTCTGAGTGCTAGGATTAAAGGCATGTGCCACCACGCCCGGCAAACTTAAACCTTTTTAAGTTGCCATATTATCATAAAAATAAAAATATTAAGGAGTTACAAAGGATCTAAATTCTACCATTTGTGACTGAGAAACAAAGGAGTGTCTGTGATGGTAACATGGAACATTTTCCCTAACAACCCCACCTAATAAACATTTATTAATATCTCTATTTGATTAAAATGTAATGAAATTTTTCTCTTTAAAAAAAAAAAAAAACAGCCCAGAGGGATGCTGACATCCTGCCTCTTGCCACCATTTGCAAGTAGCTGAGTCACTTAAAGAACTTCTTCTGCCTGAGAGTGTGGGTTGGGTTCAGCATCAAGGGGCTTCCTGGAGAAGTTGGGTAAGTTAGACAGGAAGACGGCTGGGGAACTCCACTTGTTAAACCTGAGAATCTCAAGGAGACAAAGCCAGATCCACGATTGCCCAATTAATCAAGCTCTAGTTTGGGGTGCACCTAGGACTGGGCAGCCAGCTGACTTACCCTAGGTCCGGATTTGAGGGAGGAGCGCCTCCTGGTCTCTTGAAGCCCCTCCAACAAGGGACAAAAAGTGTTTCCAGAAGCAAGAGAGTGGCTGTTATACATTGTTAGAAAGATACACTAAAAGAGAAGGACTGGAGAAGGATCATATCATGTAATGGAGCAGCAAGCCGTTTACATCAACTCTAAGAAACAGGAACTGATTCTATTTTTTTTCTTCAAGACAGGGTTTCTCTGTATAGCCCTGGCTGTCCTGGAACTCACTCTGTAGACCAGGCTGGCCTCGAACTCAGAAATCTGCCTGCCTCTGCCTCTCCAGTGCTGGCATTAGAGGGGTGCGCCACTATGCCCCCAGGAACTGATTCTTAATTACAAATAGAAACCTTACCTTGCAAGAACTTAATCCTGGACCAAAAAAAAAAAAAGACAAAAAAAAAAAAGAACTTTAACTAGGATTTAATACAACAAACAGGAACTTCTTTCAACTGCAAATAGAAACCTTAAGTTGCAAGGATTTAACACAGGACAAACAGAAACTTAGTCTTAACAGTCTTAGATGCAAACAGAACCCTTAACCTGCAAGGTTCCGGTTTTGTCTCACAAGTACGGATCTGTTACAACCTCTTATTCTCCAGGAGAAACAATAGACCCTGGTAGGC
>LR751242.1:0-17389 GCA_902729485.2 Mus minutoides
GCCATGGCATCATCCATGAGGCACTCATTCATCAGGACTGATTGGCTGCTGTGGACATTCCTCCCTTTCCCTAGCTTTACCTACATGGACTTGGTTCCTTCAATCTCCCCAATTATAAAGTGTTTGTTTTTGGCTTTCGGTATGCATATGTCTTAAGGTGTGTGTGTGTGTGTGTGTGTGTGTGTGTGTGTGTGTGTGTATGTATGTGTGTACATGTTTGTATGCATGAAGGGGCACCTGGGTACACGGTGTATGTGGAGGTTAGAGGATTTAATTTTGGGTATTGTTCCTCAGGTGCTATTCACTTTGGGGTTTTGAGACAAAATATCTCACTAGACTGGGATTCACTAAGACATCTAGTAAACAGGCTGCCAAACATTTCCCAGGGGTCTGCCTGGCTCTATATCTCAATAATGAGATTACACACATGGACACACTTGTTCATCGTTTTCCTACACATTGGACCTATGGAAGTAACTCAGGTACTCCTGTTTACAGGGCCACACTTACTGTCTGTGCTCTCTCCCTAGTCCTAAGCATTCCTTTGACAGATTCCTGGAGCTTCTGAAGTCTATATTTCAACATATTTAGGTTGGTTGCCTGTACATCCATAGCCCAAAGACAGCAGCAAAACAATGCATTGACATATCAGTGGCTGAGGAATATTCCGGTTTTCAATTGATTAGAAACATCATAAATTGGTCATGGGTTAAGACAGAAGTTTTTAGGGTTTCTGTGCACTATACTTCTGTTACCTGTAAATATGCACACTTATCTCCTCAGTTCTTTCAGTGATTTCTAAAAATAAGACCCCTATGTTGGTCTAATGTTAGGTACATCTGGATTTATGTTTTCTTATAACCTGAGTGATACTTGCAATCTTCTGGTGAGACTATCCAGATCTGGCTATTAGGTGTCAGATTTGCAAAGTAGGATCTGGGGCCTCCAAGTCCATCTGTCCACTGTTGTCATATCTTCCATACCTCCAAGGCTGACCTGGCCGTGGACAAAGCCTCCCATCATTCCCATGATAAGACTATAGTAATGTTAGCAACCCCAAGATGAAATTTACAACTTTATGATTTCTGCTGCTCTGTCAAATGACTCTGGATTATAAGGACAATAGCAAAGAAAGCAGCTAAAGCAGAGATGATGATAAAGGATTTGTTTGGGGAAAGAGGACATGACTTTGGCTTCGAAAGTGATGAATTTTGGATGAGCACTTGGAAGTAATTAACCAGATAGGAGCAAGGTCTTGTGTAGGGGGAGGATCCTGGGATATAAAACAAGGGTTATAATTATTAATGAGCCTGGGGAGCCTGGCAGATCATTATGTGTTATCAGAATTTATAATGCTTTCAAAATTAATTAGCTTCCCATACATAAAGAAATTCAAATCAAAGCTCCAGAGAAAATTTAAAGAAGCTTAAAGTCTCCAGATGGCTTGATGGAAGATGTCAAAATCCTTTAGGACCAAGAATGTGAAATCCCAACTACCATCTTCTAAATTAGCAGCAAGATGTGTACATGAATAGAACTGAGGAAAGAATGGGGAAAGTGTGACCCAAATATCTGAAGAACAAATGCATAATAGTTACATTAGAAATAGAGTTTGAGACAACTGGCTTAAATTCTGGCTCTTTATCACAACTACTTATAAACAACAGTAATTTGCTTGTGGTCAAAGTAGGTATTTTTTCTGTTGTTTTCTTTTGAGACAGAGTATCTAGCCAATGATAAGTTTGAAATGGCTATGAAGCTGAGGTTGACCTTAAACTTGAGATCCTTCTGCCTCTACCTCCTGAATAAGTGCTAGGATTAAAGGCAGGTTTAGATGGTGCTGGTGATTGTAACTGGGCTTTATTCACCTGTGCAGGCATTCTTCTGGCAAAGCTCAGAGACTTATTTACAAACTAATAGAAAGAAATGATTCTTATGCAAAATTAAGAGTGTAGGTGCAGGTAAGAGACTCAGGATTGGAGAGGTGTGTAGGAGATATTGTTCCTGGCAACAATTCAACCTTGTCCCAGAAGCCACTTACATGTGTATGTTTGAAAAATATAGGTTCCTTGTTTTGACTTTGGCAGTAAAAAACTAACCTTCTATCAAAAGATTATATTTTTCTTCAAAGGAAATGTTTATTCCACATGACTGAATACTTCCGTATATAAATGCAGGTTCACAAGGGAAAATGAGAACAAATGTTGTTCAGACCCCACCTTGCCTCAGCTACTTATGGCCTTATTGCTGCTTTAGAGAGATACTGTCCCTTAAAAGTTCAAATATTGAGAGAAATTGGCCTTATCTGTGCAGAGTGCTAGGAATCTAAGAACCTAAGTTTGTTGTCTGTATGGAGCTCTTAACTTAATAGCTGATAATGGTAATTTTAAATTAAATATGACTATGAATTATTTTTAAAAGTAATTGAAATCCTATGGATATTTCCAAAGTGGCTGTATCAGTTTGCAATCCCATCAGCAATGGATAAGTGTTACTATTTCTCCACATTCTCACCAGCATATGCTGTCCCTGAAGTTTTTGATCTTAGCCTTTCTGATTAGTGTAAGGTGGAATCTCAGCTTTGTTTTGATTTGCATTTCCCTGATAACTGCAAATGTTAGAAATTTCTTTAGGTGCTTCTCAGTTATTCAAAACTCTTCAGTTAAGAATTCTCTCTTTAGCTATCTACATAATTTTTAAATTGGGTTATTTGCTTCTGGAATCTAACTTCTTGAGTTCTTTGTACATTTTACATATTAGCCCTATATTGGATAGACGGTTTGTAAAGATCTTTTGCCAAAGTGTAGGTTGCCATTTTGTCCTACTGACGGTGCAGTTTGACTTACAGAAGCTTTTCAGTTTCCTGAGGTCCCATTTGTCAATTGTTGATCTTAGAACCTGAACCATTGGTGTTCTCTTCAGGAAACTTTCCTTTGTGCCAATGTGTTTGAGGTTATTTCCCACTTTTTCTTCTATCAGATTCACTGTATCTGGTTTTATATTGAGATCCTTGGTCCACTTGGACTTTAGCTTTGTACAAAGCGATAAAAATTGATCAATTAATATTCTTTTATAAGCAGGCTACCAGTTAGACCAGCAACATTTGTTAAAGATGCCTTTTTTTCCCACTGAATGATTTTGGCTTCTATGTCAAAGATCAAATGTCTATAGGTGTGTGGGTTTATTTCTGCATCTTCAATTCTATTCCTTTGACTGACTTGTCTGTCTTTCTACAAATACCATTTGATTTGTATCATTATTCTTCTGTAGTACAGCTTGATGTCAGGGATGGTGATTTTCCAAGAATTTCATTTATTTTTGAGAATTATTTTCACTATCCTTGGTTTTTTTTTTTTTTTTTTTTGTTACTCCATATGAAGTTGAGAAGTACTCTTTCTATCTCTATGAAGAATTGAGTCGAAAATTTTGATGGGGATTGCATTTTGCTTTTCCTAAAATGGCCATTTTTACTATGTTAATTCTATCGATTCATGAGAATTAGTGATCTTTCCATTGAAGAAGAAATCAAATCTTCTTTGATTTCTTTCTTCAGGAATCTGAAGTTCTTGTAACACATGTCTTTCACGTGCTTGGTTAGCATTACACCTAGATATTTTATATTATTTGTGACCATTGTGAAGGGTGTTATTTCCCTAATTTCTTTGTAAGACCATTTATTCTTTGTGTAGAGGAAAGCTACTAACTTGTTTTTCCTCTGATGACATTGTTTATCAACTGTAGGATGTCTCTAGTAGAAATTTTGGGTTTCTTATATATACTACCATATCATCTGCAAATAGTGATACTTGATTTCTTCCTATCCAATTTGTTTCCCTTTGACATCCATTTGTTGTCTAATTGCTCTAGTTAGAACTTTGAGTACCTCAGAAAATTGGAAATAGTTCTACCTGAAGACCCAGATATTCTACTCTTGACCATATACCCAAAAGATGCTTGACCATATCACAAGGACATGTGCACCATTATGTTCATAGCAGCCTTATTTATGATAGCCAGAAGCTGGAAACAACCAGAAAATATGGCACATTTACACAATGAAATACTACTCAGCTATTAAAAGCTAGGATATCATGGATTTTTGCAAGCAAATGGATGGAACTAGAAAATATTATCCTAAATGAGGTAACCCACACCCAAAAGGACAGACATGGTATGTTCTCACTGATAAGTGGATATTAATAAAAAAAGTTCAGGGCCGGGTGTGGTGGCACAAGCCTTTAATCCCAGCACTCAGGAGGCAGAGGCAGGTGGATTTCTGAGTTCGAGGCCAGCCTGGTCTACAAAGTGAGTTCCAGGACAGCCAGAGCTTCACAGAGAAACTCTGTCTCGAAAAACAAAAAACAAAACAAAACAAAAAAAGTTCAGAACACTCATGGTACAACCTACTGACCATTTGAAGCTTAACAGGAAAGAATGCCCAAGTGTGGATGCTTAAATCACACTTAGAAAAGGGAACAAAATAACCACAGGAGACAGAGGAAGGAGGGAGGGGGAGGAAAAAGGGGGCAGGATCACATAAAGGAAGAGACAAGAGAGAAGCCCAGTGTCAGGAGTATGAATAGAAATATGCATCAGCATGGAGAGGGGAATGGGGAAAACACCTAGAATATTCCAGACATCAGGGATGTGGGAGGCTCCCAGGACCCAGTGGAGATGACAATAACAGGAATATTCAACAATGGGGTGATAGAACCTGAAGAGACCATCTTCAGTACATAGACATGGCCTCCAATTGAGAGATGGAGTCACCCATCCATTTCAAATAAAATTAAGCCAATATTGTTTCTGTATAAAAAAAAAAAAAATCAGGGACAAAAAAATTGAGCAAATATTGAAGGAAAGGCCACCCAGAGACAACCCCACTTTGACATCCATGCCAGGCCTAGATTCCAAATCACAACACTATTGCTGATGCCACGTTGTGTTTGCAGACAGTAGACGATAAAGGCTGTCCTCTGAGAGGCTCTGCCAGTATCTGACTAAAACAGATGCAAATGCTTATAGCCAATGATTGGACTGAGCCTGGGGAGCCCATTGAAAAACTTAGGAGAATGACTGAAGAAGCTGAAGGGGATTGTAACTCCATAGGAAAAAAATCAGTGTCAACTAATTCCCTCAGAGCTCAGAAGAACTATCACACCAACCAAAGAGCATAAATCGCCTGATCCATGGCTTCTGCTGCATATGTAAGAGAAGACTGCCTTGTCTAGCCTCAGTGGTAAGGGGTTCACTTTGGCCTATGAAGGCTTGGTGCCCCAGAGAAGGGGATGATAGAGGGGTGAGGTGGGAATGGATGGGTTGGTTGGGGAACACTCTCTTAATGGCACAGGGGAGGGAGTACCCCACGATTAAGCAACACTCCCTTAATGGTGGAGAACTCTTGGAGAGAGGACCAATAAGGGCATTAAAATTTGAAATGTAAACAAAATAATTAATTAAAAACATATGGATAGGTTATAAGTAAATTATGAAACATAATTATAGAAAATATGACAAATTATAGAAATATTGATGAAGGATAGAGAGACAGATGATGTTATCTCCATTTATTGCTATTTGCTGATTTTATTAGAAACCTCACTAAAGCTACGAGTTGGTTAGGCTAGGGCCACTTTCTATTAGGAACTCCAGCCTCAAGAAGGCTTCTCCAGTAAATTTCAGCCAAAAAAGTTTGTGAGAAAATGTGATAGTGTTTGCTATGTGTGCATGTATCTAAGTCCTGTGGGTTACTAGACAAGGCCTTAGGGTGAAGAAAAGTGCTAAACTCCTTTGCAGTATTGTATACCAATAGGAAGGGTGAAGGGGCCTATGACCGAGACAGATGAAAAGTATGGACTAGAACTGCTGTGAGGAAACAAAATCGTTTTCATGTATTTATTCACTTACTTTAACTTGTTATATACTAAATAAGGCCACTCATTCTAACAAAAGTATGACTACAGTGGCTCATTCTTTAGACAGTTTAGAATAATGTGTTAACTAATTGAGAATGAACATGATCTTCTCAAAGTCTTGGACCTACCTTAGCTAGTTGGGACATCAGGCCTAAGCCAACAGGCTCACTTAAAGAGGTTCTGGGAATGAAGCTCATAGCTAAGCATGCAGTCTACCACTGAGGTACTTCCTAAAGTTATATATGTCCACCAATTTTTGTCAATATACTGTGGACAAATTTAAGGTTTATGAGCACACAGAAACAAAAGTAATACCCTTAAAATACTGAAATGCCTTTATTAATATATGTGCTATAATTCTAGCACTGAGAGAGAAAATTAAGAAGATCTCTGAGGTAACTGGCCAATCAGCTAGCCTGGTCCATTTTTAAAGCCACAGGTCAGCATCAGGCTTTGTCTCACAACTGTAAGGTAGGCAATACCTCTTTGACTCTTTGAGAATAGTTGAAGTTGACCTCTGTTCTCTTCACACATGCCTCTACATCTATAGGCAGTGTTGTATGTACCAGTATACACACATACATGTACACACATAGAGTAACAGCTGTGATCTAACTAAAATCATGATTCCTTGGGCTTTGCATACAAAAGGTATAAGAAATAATGATAAATATCATTCTTGGAAAAAAACTAAAGGTGGAGACATTGAAAGATAATAATAATCCAAACTAGAGTTAGCAAATGACTCCTCAGTGGGTAAACGTGCTTTCTGCCATGCTTTATGACATGAGCTCAATCCTCAGGACCCATATTATTGCATGAGAAAACAGAGGCTCTCTCTCTCTCTCTCTCTCTCTCTCTCTCTCTCTCTCTCTCTCTCTCTCTCTCTCACACACACACACACACACACACAACTTGAAATGATTAGGCCAAAAGAGATGGATTTATAAAGAACAAATAATCTTTCTTCAGTGTTTTTCTGTCTTGAAAGTTTCTTAACATACAAGTAAACAAACATTGCTAATGAGAACAGTAGAAGCCTCCAAGCAGTGACAAAGGTTCCTCATTGAGGGATGAGGTACAGGGGGAAATCAAAGGCCTCCTCGAACTTACAGGTGGCAAAAGTCCTTTCTTAATAGGCTGTCAATGTTTCCTTCATAGATCATACTCTTTCTAAAAGTATTTGTCCATCATAAAGGAAATTGGTTCCACAGTCAATCTCCTCCCTTCAAACTTTACTTCTCAGACATATCCAATGTAGCCAAGAGTCTGCCTAAGGAGCCATTAATACTTGAGAGTTCTGTGTTTTCATTCTCAGAGATCTTAATTTAGTGTGTAGGACAACAGGAAAGCCAATGCAGGTTTATGAAATAGTTTGAATGCTTCTGAGACAAGTACTGTTTTATGCTGGCTTTGATGAACAGCAGTAGGCACATTTGAGGTCCCTCTGTGACCCAAGCAGTAGTAATTCACTGAACTGTTCTAATAAGTTTAATTGCCAACATGAACACAAGGAATCCCCCATGAAGGGAATGTCAGTAATTGATTCTCTAGAATAGGTTGGCTTGTGGGCATGACTATGGGAGAATTACCTTGAATAGTAGTAAGGCAGGCCCACTCTGTATGTTACCACTGTCTAAATATTGTATGATGGATGGACAGGAGCCATATGAGCATGTTTTCATCATACTTTGCTCTTAGCTGTCGATGGGATGTGACTAGCCTCCTCAGTTTTTTGCCACCTTGATTGCCTGGCAATGATGGACTGTAACCTGAGATTCTGAGCTGAAATAATTAACATCTTTCTCCCTGAAAATGCTTTTCAAAGTACTTTGTCTCAGAAATTGGAAACTGAGCCAATATAACTAATGTTTTTTCAAAGTGTGTTGACTAAGTATATTTACTCCTTAGGTGACACTGGATATTCTTATAAACTCAGCAGGTGAATGCCACTAAATAAAAGAAGAAAATCAATCCATAACGACACAGTATGCATGTTGATCATTATACCTTCAAGAGAAAATTAAAATAGCTGCTTTCTTGTTTGACTCATTTCCAGCACAGTGACTTCTCAACCTTTGGTCCTGACCCTTTTGGAGGTCAAATGATCCTTTCATAGACATCACATATAAGATATCCCACATATTAGATATTGACATTCTTATTAATAATGGTAGCAGAATTAGAGTTAGGAAATAATGACAAAATAATTTTATGCTTGGAGGTCACTATACCATGAGTAACTGTATTAAAGGATTACAGCATTATGAAGGTGGACAACCAATGTTCTAGAGATATCTTCAGTTCTGCCCATGTTTCTAGCCTCCTTTTTTCAAAGTATATTCCCAGTTAAAAATCACTATCACTCTCAAGATAACATATGAATTCCATGTCTGCAGAAGAGAATTTTATGAATTATTCTGAATATGATGAGACCAAGCTCCTTTCATTGTTCTCAAGTACAAAAACCAACTTCATAATATCCTACAACACAACAACACAAACAAACAAAAGCTAAGCATATCCTTTTTCTGATTGCAAGTGGTTATTCAAGAACCTAGGGCTATTAACTTAGAACTTTTTATTGAGGCTTTAATTCCATTATTGCCTCATTCATCCCTATAGAGATCCCCATAGAGTTTAAAAATGTTTCTATTCTCAGCTGAGGCACACATTTTAATACATATTATATATATATATATATATATATATATATATATATATATATATATGAAATTCTCAAATAAAATAACTACAAGCTACAGAAATACCTACCCTTTTAAAGTGCTTACCTTATAAACATAAAGACGTGAATTTTATCCCCTGTGCCTAAATCAAGTTGGATGTGATAGTACACATTAGTAATCCCAGCACTAGGGAAATAGAGTGTCAAAATCTTTGTGGCTCACTGCTCAGCTAGCACAGGCTCAGAGGGATATTTCTGACCAAGTGAAAAGTTCTGGGTCAAATGGTGTGATGCTGCTCTTTGGGAACACTGGAGGTTTCTGTCTAGCTGCTTTTTTCACTTACACATGTGAACATATACACAAACACACACAAAAGCACACAAACCCACATGTACCCATGCATGCGCACGCGCACACGCACATACACATTTTAATTTTTGATATGAATAATCTGGTATTACATAGC
Organism: Mus minutoides; assembly: GCA_902729485.2. Lineage (NCBI taxonomy): Eukaryota > Metazoa > Chordata > Mammalia > Rodentia > Muridae > Mus > Mus minutoides. The sequence goes on from LR751242.1 coordinate 9,069, forward strand.
CATCTTATGTTGTGTGACTTGATCCATGAGGGTACTTACTGTAGGAGCATCCATAGACCTCCACTCTCATGCCAATCTTTCCATTTGGATTCCACTCCAGGGGCACAAAGCGAACAAAGCGGGCTCTCACGGAGTGCAGGAGCTTGTGGTGAACTACACTGTTAGCGTTCATGTTTCCTAGAAATGTCTGAAGACAAAAGGAAATCCAGTGAGTTATGCAGTACTAAGCCATATAAAAAGAAGTATGCATGCTTATTCACTGAGGCTTTTGGGGAATTTCAACAATAAAAACAAAACAAGACAAAAATAAAGCAAAGGCCCTAATTTCCCTGACATTATTCTAATGTGGTAACAACCCTGCCCCAGGCATTGCAATTTTTCATAGGCACCGAATACTATTCTTTTTGATGTTCCTCTGCCTACCATCAGGCCTACTTGAGTTTTATTAATAAAGGAAGTTGGAAGGTATGACACCTGAAGATTTAAAAATTAATAACATCATGATGTTCCAGTTTCCCACAAGTTTATACAAATGTGAACTGTAAGATACCTGACAACCTCCTCCTGGAAGGAAAGGTGTTTTACTGAAATAATTGTAAATGTTATTTGAGGCCAGTTATAACACAAAATACATAACATCATCACCACCATTTTAAAAATTAAGAAAAATTTTGGGCAGGATGGAAAACCTATAAAGAAATCTATCTTTAAATCTTTCAATCACTTAGTACTTAAAAATTAGTTCAGCTCCAAGAGAGTCCTATCCAAGGCTCATCCTGATTTTTGTAGTTCTCAATCTCAGTGTGATCATCAGGTTTTACAAAATAAATCATCACAGTCTAGTTATATGTTTAGTTAATTTTTCTCTTCATTTGGGATTAATGTTTATTTTCAAAAGTCACACATGGTCTGAAGAGATGGCTCAGTGGTTAAGAATGTTTGCACTTAACTTCACCCATTACCCAGGTCTAGTGTGGTCAGGGATCTTGGAAGAGAACATAAAACCACCACTTTACTACACCAGCATAACCTCTAACTCTATTCTAAACATTTCTGCTTATATGCACAGATAAGTGAAGTCCTCACCCCTCATCAAGGAAACAATTTTTTGAAGCAAAGAAACTATCACAGAAAACCACAACTGACCAAAATGTAGAGAACAAGTAACAGTAGAATGCCTTGTGCCAACTGATACATACATCCTCAACAGGACTCCAGCACCTAAGACTCAGGGACCAATATGGAAAGGATAGAGGAAAGACTGTAAGAGTCAGAGGAACAGAACATTTCCTGTGATATTTAGTCTCTTAAGACTATCAAGGGAATTACAGCCAGGAAGTCTTACCCATATGGCTGCCTAAATAAAACCCAAACAAGGACAATACCAATAGACTTGTTAATATTGAAGGAAAAAGTTGAGGAACAGGGAAAGAGACAGAGACAGACAGACAGAATCCAAATATCCATAACAAAATTTAACTTCTAAACCATTTTAAAGTACATAATTCAGTGTAAGTTAGTGTGTTTATGTTATACAAATAATTCAATTGAGTTTGTCACGATTGTTGTCTATATTACAAAGATAGTCTATCTGCTATTACTCAAAGATGTGTGTTTCATCATGATTGTCCTTGTCAGCTTTAGTAATCTATAGATAGTCTTTCTGATCATATGTAGTGATACCAAATAGTATAGAACTGATTTCACTGTAATGGCCAAAGGAAATGCCAAGTAAAATGATTTTGAGATACAAAGAGGAAGAATATCTTCCTTCCAACACACACACACACACACACACACACACACACACACACACACTAACACAGAAAGGGGGACAGAGAGACAGAGACAGACAGACAAAGATGGGAAAAGGGAAGGAGGGAGAGAGAGACAAATACTCAGATAGAGATAGAGAGACAGACAGAGATATGGGCAGGGACAGAGAGACAGAGAAAATTTCCTTAAGGGACATACTTAAAGTATATTGTATATTCTAAAATAGACTGATTCCTTAAATCCCCATGCAAGGCATTTGAAAATCAGCAGTTTATCCAAGCACCTGGGAGGTAAAGCAGATTGATTTCCAAGTTCAAGGCCAGCCTGGTCTACAGAGTGAGTTCCAGGACAGCCAGGGTTATACAGAGAAACCCTGTCTGGAAAAACAAAACAAAAGGAAACAAAATTTTAAAAGTCAACAGTTTGTAAATGCCATCCAAAGGCCTGTCTCTACAAGAGAGCAAAATAAAGGGAAGGAAGTACTAGAACCTCAGAGCTAACCATAAAGGCATTTTCTCATTTTTGATAAGATAAATTTAAAATAGGATGAGGTAATTAACATGCAAAACACAGAGTTAAAGCAGAAATGAATAAACCTACTCCAGCTTCCAAGTCCCAGACTATTCTTCTGGAGTTTGTGATAAAATGGGTTTGCATCAGGATCTCACATAATGGAAATGAAGAAATTATATGCAAGGAATTGGCCTGCTTTTGATGACCAGCTAGAATGTAAAATATTACATTTTATGAAAAAAAAAGAAGCTGAAAACACTAAACTCTCTGAGTTCAAGCTTTTTTTTGTTTGTTTTGTCTTGTTAGTGATGAATGCCTCTTTCATCATTTTAAGTACAGAGAAATATACTAACTATTTTGCAATTTCACAAGCCTGTCCCTGATTTAGGCTGACCAGCCACTTCTTATTTGATGACTGTGTAGGTAATTAGTTGTAGATTTGTGGTTAGTGAAAGGAGATGATTGCCCCCCCTTTGTTATGTAAATATTTTTTCTCAGATTGAAACATTCTATTGTGTAGTCCTGCAAAAAACTACTTAAGCATGAAGGTAAACAAGTTAAAAAAAAAAAAGCTTCAAGATGTCCCTGAAACTGACTAGATTCTCTCTGCTACTCCCTGCTTGAGTAACAATAACAGCTGAGAGTCACTCTCAGAAGAGCAGAGCCAAGTTTCAAACAAGACTTAGGCCAGACAACAGAAACCAGCCAAGCTCTCTGAATGAGGTTTAGACAAACTAAAGAGTGTGGAAAGAACATTGTCCAACCTGTTGAACTGCCTGCAAGCTGTACAATAGGCTCCAGGTTTCCCAGCTTTTACCCATGAGCTATCATCCATGTTGGGGTAGGTTTTAATGATGCAGCTATCTGAGTCATTTCTGCTCCTGTAAGTAACTCTTCATGCATGTTCTGAATGGACCGAGTTAGCAGAATAAAACTCCATTTTGCACTTAAAAATCCATTATAAATTAACTTGTCCTTAGAGAGATATGGTCAGTGAGGAGGCAAAAAGAAGCAGGACAGATTCCATCTTGTCCTTCAAACTCTATTTTAAGTTGAGGTCCTTGGATAAAGCTACTGTCTAGAAAGCTGTCTGTTGTTCTTGAGGTGATATGGCCGCCACACTTGGGCTCTGGGAAAGAGACCAACCTTCTTCTTTACATTCTCATGTAATGTAAAGGCTTAGAAACCCCCACTTACATGTTTTTCTTTTATTATCCCTCTTCACCTAGAGGTGGGGGTCACTCTCCTTTCTGTTCTGTGAGTAAGATAGTGTGGCCCAAGCTAGAGCTTGAATAAACACCATTATGTCCTTGCATTGGAGTTGTGGTTCCTGGTGGTCTCTTTGGGATTTTTGCAATCTGGGCACAATAGTTCCTGAAAACTATCAAACAAAACTCACTGGTTCACCAAGATGGATGTTGGTGGCATCCATACTTTGGTGTTTTGGTTTCCATGAAAGGACTCTAGATATTCAGAACATGGGAAACAAGTCTATGACAGGATTTGCCCTTCTCACTCATTCCTTCTGCCCTGGTACAAAATCTTAAATTACATTCCTAATGTTAGACCCCAAGGTCTATTCCCTTATTGCTACTATTTTGTCTTAGGCTGACTAGCAAAGTCCACATATCAACTATTGAAATCCATGAATCAAATGTTTTCTTTGACTTATGTGATTAGCATGCCCAATTAAAATTCAGCATCTCATTCTAAAATGGGTTCCTTTTGTACCTTTCTAAATTGCCATTTTCCCTTGAGCCATGTCTATCTCCTCTCTATCAAAGAGTCAGTCTTTTGTCCTCTGGGACAAATATCCTTCTTCCTTGTACTCTTTCACTTATCCCTCATCTTCCATCTCCTGTCTGTCTCTTATTTCCTACCTTTTGTCCCTCTATGGCAAATACATCTCCTTTGTGTTTTAGTTTGTGGAATCCTGGGCCGATACTCATCATTTTGTTCCTTATCTGGAGTGAGTAGACATGTGTTGCAATTCCCCAGGAAGTAATGGCATATAACAAAGTCCATTGCATTCTGCCTCTTTTGTCTAGTTTTAGCCTTTAAAGTAAGGAAAAATGAAAGAATGTCATGAAACAATCTATCTTATTTGTCTTGACTGATACTGCTATACATTAATATGACTCAACTTGGAAATAATATGAAAGTGCTAATTGATTTTGTAGAATCGGGAAATCTTGGGATGATGCATAGTGTGGTCCTGATATGGTGAATAGCCTAAGTGAACTGACACTGCTACCAGCCACAAAACAAAACTGATGACACACTCTTGTTGAACTACTTGTGGTATGTTGAGTTCATTCATAATGTGCAGCGGATAAATCAGGATATGAAATTATGAAGGATGTACAGACAGCTATCAGGGTGTTCTGATTGTAACTATAGATAGGGATTGGTTAATGACAACTATGCCGCAGCATATGAAAACACTAATGCACTCATGGTCATTCTTTAGCCCTAGGAAGCACCCTAACCCCTGACTATTCACATAGAATAACTATACCACAATGACATATGTGTACACTCCAGTGATTCTCTCATTAAAAATCATCCAGGAAATCTGTTATTTTCTCAGTACTACCCATCCCTGGCCCAGCATCTAACATTCATGCTTTTGCCTGATAAATGGCCACTTGTGCAGTCCTCTCCTCTACTTCACTTTTGTGACCTCAGTTTTCCATCACACTCGCACTCATTAAAAAAAAAAAAAGCCCAAAATAAAGTCTGAATAAAGTGAACTTTGTTGTCAATATAGCTGTATTAGTTACTTTGTTTGCAAATCACACATATGTGTGTGTGTATATATATATGTGTGTGTGTGTGTGTGTGTGTGTGTGTGTGTGCATATATAGTCTAAGGTATACTAGCTAGAACTCTGTTGTCACTTATCACAAGTCCCTTTCCATTCTCACTAATAAAATGTTATAAGCTTACTGGAGAGTAATCCTACTCTATAGGTATTATGGGAAACGTTTAAATTAGCTCCTTCCTTTACTAGAAGTTCAGTTAGAAGAACAACACTAAATCCAGATAATAACAATATCTAAAGCAACAACTCTTCACTGGATATGTAGGGCTCTATGACCATGACACTTCTACATACCTCTATTTAATCTCATCAAAATAACTAGTTCTAGTGAATAGGACATGACTCAAACAGGGAAGTAATCATCAGATAAGCATGAATATCTGAGGTCAATTTCTCAAACAAATGTAAAAAGCTAAGCACTGAAGTGCAAGGGGGATGGTGAAATGATCCCTGAAGCTCATTGATCAGTAGTCTAGCTACATTTGATTAGCAGGTTCCAATTTCTATCTCAAAAAAATAAGGTATAGAGTCAAAGACGTGTTTTAGTGAGCAGAGACGCATGCCCAACCTTCAAGACCTGAGTTTTGTCAGTAGATCCTACAAGGTAGCAGGGGAAAACTAACTTCTGAAGGTACCCATTCCACATATATCCTGTGGCAGATGTACCTGCATACATACTACATATATATACTCATACACATTATCTTACATATACACACAAAAATAAAAACTGAAAGTGATTAATCTTTTTCATATTTTCTTATCATTTTTCTAATTTGATAAACCATTATGATTCCCTACAAATTAATTTTACTTTCTTCTATTTATATCTTAGATCTTTCAAAATTATAAATATAAAAAATGTGTATTGAAAAGTGATGTTGAAGTACAAGTGGAAGATGCTTCAAATCTCTTAGACCCTGTCCATGCCTACATTAATAACCTTAGAACAAGCTTCTTTAATAAGTAGCTCTATCATATGCTGATACCAATAAGAACTTTGCCCATAGTACAAACAGTGGAGCAGCTTCTTTATGACAACAAGTGTAACTGCATGATTCAATTATCGCTAGAAACTAAACAAAGCATGTTTGTCAACTGTTTTATTTATTTTTCTCACTGCCTTGACAAAATAAAAAAGCAACGTGATGGAGAAACTGTCTATTTTCATGCAGAGTTGGAGGGGATGCAGTCCATCTTACTTGGGAAGGCATAGTAGCAGGAAGAGAGACCTGCTGGTCACATTGTATACACAGTCAGGAAATAGTGAGTGACTAGGAGGTGGGACAAGATTATGGAAATCCAAGTCCACTCCCAGTCAGTAGTTCACTTCCTTCAGTGAACCTCTGTTCCCTAGAGGTGCCAAAGCAATCTGAAACAACCATCTGAAAACCAAGTATACAAAAATGCAAGAATATGGTGGGATGATTTATATTCAAGCCACAACATCAACCAATGGCAAAATCGATGTATAAATTTGTTTCACACTGTCTTGAGTAATATAATCAACTAGTAATTCATAAAAGCTAAAGGCATTAAATTATTGAGCACAGATGGCCCCACCAAAGTTTTCCATTGCTGTTCTGTTTTTGCAGCTCCTTCTTTAGGGAGGATAAGGAATGGTAAAGTGACTGTTGAAAAGCCTGTTTCAAGTTTGTTTCCATATTGACAATGAAGCTGTAACTCCAACATGTGTGAATTTCTGCCGTACAGTGTACCCTAGGGAAGACTGAAATACCTACTTAGAAAAACTCATCTTTTCACACTCCACTAAAGAAAGAGAATGCCTTTGCTATTCTGAGAAAAGAGATAGAAAGCTTTCTTCCATGTAAAGCAGAGAGCTACTGTTTGAAAGTTGACAGCAGAGGTTGGCTGTCTGTTATTAAGTCTAGGGTAAGATGTGACATTTCTATAAGAGCTGGGCCCAATGGTAGGTGAGAACTAATGCATGTGTCTAAGGTAAGACCACTAAGTAGATAGTGAAACCAAAAAAGAAAGCTGGACAAGCATGTTATCCAGTTCACATGTCTGTATGTATGCATGGAAATGACTCCATATTGTGATCCTGCTAACTCAATTCCCAAGCTTAACCATACGTAGAACTTGTTGCCACTTGACAAGTGAAAATATTATATATGAATGTGTGTATGAATAAGAATTAAAATCTGTTTGTCATATATCTCTATCTAGTATTTTTCTTCTATCAATTATTGTGCAGCTTCCTGTCCATGAACTGTAAGGTGCATGAGACAAATTCTTGTAAAGTCATAACAAATACCTTCTGAGTAGACAATAGAATGATATTCCACATTTGTCTGCTATTACTCATAAAATGCCTTATTTGATTATTGTACCTCAGAAATTTCAGAATGTGGGAACTCATTTACATAAATTTAAATATGTTGATGGCATTTGGGAAACAACTTCTTATTATTTATCCAGGTTGGACTCAGACCTCCAATCCTTCTGCTTTAGCTTCCAATTTTAATATGTGATATATGAAAGGATTGTATACTGCTTTCAATGGTAAGTCAAGGGTCAGGAGTTCTACGATATACTCTTACTGCTCTTACTGTTTTTGATTCAGGTCTAAGGGCCACTGGAATGTCTTTGCAACCTCGAATTTCTACCATTTTAACAGCTCACCTCATAGCTCTTAATTCTCAGTGTAGAGTGCTAGAGAGGAGTACAGTGTTGGCATGGAGGAGTCTGCAGCTCCATGCTAGCAGCCTATCAGGAGGGCAAGGAAAGGGTCACAAGGTGTGGGACAGCAGTACTTGCTGTTTCCTCCTTGATGGTGTCTGTGATGGTTATGTTTCACTTGTATATTCTTCCTGCTAGACATGACTTTAGAATGGTCTCTTAGTCTTTTTCAACTGTGATTAGCCAAGGTAAGGTTATATCTGGAGCTGGTATTGTAGGGGTCAAATGATGATGAGAAAGTTGTTCTGACTATATTTTAAAGTACTTAAAGTCAGAACTTTTCAGGTTCAAGTCCATGCATCAGTGTCTGCTCCAGTAGATAAGCACCAACTTATCAGTCAGGTAAGCAGTTTCATTCCAAGCTCAATTCCCATGACTTAGAATTTTGGAGCAGATAAAAGACTCAATGGGAAAGTAGTATTAAAGCAGATAGCGCGTGTCTTTCTTTCTTTTTTTTTTTTTTTTTTTTTTTTTTTTTTTTTTTTTTTTTTTTTTTTTTTTTTTT
>LR751242.1:17964-142843 GCA_902729485.2 Mus minutoides
AGGGCCCGGATATAGCTGTCTCAGGGGAAACTATACCAATGCCTGGCAAACATGGAGGTGGAAGCTCACAGTCAGCTATTAGATGGAACACAGGGTTCCCAAGGAAGAAGGAGCTAGAGAAAGTACCCAAGGAGCTGAAGGGGTCTTCAACCCTATAGGTGGAAGAATAACCATGAACTAACTAGTACCCCCTGAGCTCTTGTCTCTAGCTGCATATATAGAAGATGATGGCCTAGCTGGCCATCAGTGGGAAGAAAGGCCCCTTGGTCATGCAGACTTTATATGCCCCAATACAGGGGAACACCAGGGCCAAGAAGTGGGAGCGGATGGGTAGGGGAGCAGGGCTGGGAGGGGGGAGGGTATAGGAAACTTTCTGGGTAACACTTGAATTGTAAATTAAGAAAATATCTAATAAAAGTTGAAAAAAAAAGAAGTTCAGGTTATCACGTGAATATTGAGAGGTTACAGTGGTGGGCAATTTCCTGGAAATTGCCAGAAAGTACAGGTATAATTTGACCTTGATGGATAAGCACATGGAAAATGACCTAACTCTATTTTAGTAACCTGAGTACAAAACACTCCAGCTAAATTATTCTAGGTCTTGTTAAACTGTCTGCTTGTACAACAACTTTGTTACCTCCTTTCATGGAGCTACAGAGAGAGATACTAGGATAAGTTATTTTTGCCTTTAAAAGTCTCTTGTTTTAAATGTTTTGGGCTGTGTTTACATTCCAAATTTCTGCACTGACTCTAAACTAGCTAAAATAAAGATCTGCAATTGGCTGTATCTGAGTGGCCTGAGTGTTTATATCTGGTGCAATCCCATCAAGATACAGTCATACACATCTGCACATGAAAAGAGAGGTGGGAGCGGGAGATAGGAAGGGGGAGAGGGAGAGACACAAAAAGACAGAGACAGAGAGACAGAGACAGGGAGACAGAGAGAGACAGAGGAAGGAGAAAGAAAGGTATCTTTCTAACTGTTGAAAGAAATGTGAGCCTTTGAAGTGTATGGGAAGCTAATATCACAGATCTTTTTCTTTGAAACTACACACACACACACACACACACACACACACACACACACACACACACACACACACAAGAAGGCAGATGTGTGAGTGTGTTACCATTTTACCAATGAGTCTACAAAGATTCTATTTTACTTTTAAATTACCTGTCTTTTGTTAGGAAAATTCTGGGTAATGTTCCTGGATATTTGATGTCATAATGGAGTAGGAAGCCACTGAACCTTGAAGAGGAAATATTACTAAAAATTACCTATGATTTTTTTTTTCATGTCTGATCTCTGGGGTTCCATTTTTTCCTCTCAGAATCTTTTTTGAGCTCTATTATCTCATTTATTGAGTAGAGTTAAAGATTCTTGGTGGAATAAACTATGGAACCATGAAAAGAGTTTCACAGCTGCAGTCTATCACTGGAGGGTCCAAAGCAGGAGAAGGTAAAGTTCCAGAGCAGGATAGATGCTAAGCTAGAGTCAGCAAAATAGGAAACCCATACCTCAAAAAGTGGAGGAAGAGGAAGAGAGGAAGGAGAAGAGAAGGAGAATGATAAGAAAGGGAAGGTGAATATATAAAATACTATTTTTTTTATTTTCTGAAATCAAAATATGATATAGAGAAAGTTGATCATGGGAATGCTTGTGTGTCCCTAAAATTAATACATTGAAACTATAGCATCCAGTGACATGGTATGAGCTAAGCTGGCATTAGGAAATATATTAGTTTCGGGAGGTTTACTCCTTATATGGGAATTAATTATGTGACTTTGTTGAAGCAATGAACCATAAGAAATTAGGGCATTTATTGTGAGAGGAGGAAAAGGTTTGTGCCGGCCTAAGAAGACTTCACACAATCTTGACAACTTTTCAGACCCCTTACAAGAAGTACTATGTGGAACTAGCCACGGGCAGCACCAGACCCTAAACATGGCTTCACAACAACACTTAACACTTGCCTCCTACTTCAGTCTAAGTAGAAGACTCCCTGGATTTGAGAAATAGAAAGTAAAAATAATAATATACACTCTCATTCATATATATATATATATATATATATATATATATATATATATATATATATATGTGTGTGTGTGTGTGTGTGTGTGTGTGTGTGTGTGTGTGTGTGTGTGTGTGTGGTGTGTGTAATTGCCACCTTGTTATGGATGGAAGACCCCATCTCTGATGCCAACAAATAAGATATTTGTGTTGTTCAAGATGAAAAGGGGAGATACCTTCCTTTCTAATTTCTTCTGCTTTCTTCCCTTCTCTTTCTCTTCCTCGCCCCCACAACCCCCACCATACAATGTCTTAGGAGAGGAGAGGAAAACTATTTATAGATTAGAAAGTAGGTCCTCAGCAAATGATGGATTTATAAATTTATCTTGTTCTTCCTGACTCTAAACACAGGAGAAATAAATTTCTGCCTTTTTTTTAGTCTATAGAGTCTACAATGATTAAGACAACAGATTTTTAGAATGAACAGTGTGCACTGAATTACTTTGATATCTCAATACAAAGAGCCCCACTGTACAAACTCAACAGTAAAGAATGCTTTTTGCCTCTTTTTGTCAATGAAGTATCATATGCTATTTTCTACACATGAAGCTTTCATATGTAGCTCAGATGAGAAAAGATTTGAAGCTCTGGGTTTAATCCCTAGTACCAAAATTCAGTCATGGTGGCACACTTTTATAACACCAGCATTCAAGAGATAGACACACAAACATCAGAATGTCAACATCATCCTTGTCTATATTAATGAATTTGAGTTCCATCTGGGCTATATGAAAGCCTATTCCAGTACCCAAAAATTCCTAAGGGGCTTCAACTTTTCAAGTACAAAAATTTCAGACATTTGCTTCAGATTCAAAAGACTGACTAGTGTTAACTGATGTTCAGCAGCAGAAGCTGTATTCTCTACCACTAGTCGATAGTCTACATAACCTGAATTAAAATGCTCAAGACTGCAGTTTCACTTACACATAAATGCCACATGACCCACACTGTTTCTGCTACTGTTGGCCTACTGTCTGGGGTTCTAAATTAACCCATACATAGTCAGTGAATTTACTCAGCCAAGAAAGGAAAAGAATTCTTTTCATTTCCATGTTTTTTGACACATCTACAGGAAGCTATTTATTTAGAACAACATAAAAGTGCTAATAATCTTACATTGGATTTGAAATAGTAAGCTATTTTTCTATTAACAGTTTTATGGAAGAGTGGAAAACTGTTGCTTACTATATCCTGAATTTCAGTTGGCACTTATAAACAAAATTATAGTTGGGAATTTTAAAACAGGAATAAAACAACAGCAAAACAAGATAAGAAATATGCCCTAGAACTGAGAATTGATCAGCCTTTTTTTTTTTTCTTGCAACAATGTTTCCTCAACAGGCATTAATTATGCTCTCTACTGCTCTTCTCTGCAAACAGCAGAGGGATCAGGAAGCTGCTGACATAATCTAGAGGATTAACACTGGGTAAATTTATTCACAAAAAATGTGTTAAGTATGAGAAACACTGAGGTTCTGTTCAAACTTAGCATCTTTTCCATGCTTAAACAAGCAATTCTGAGTGGTAGTTTGACCAATGACCTTTTATCATAGCATACTCTTTCTCTGCCTTTTCTTTGTTTTGTATGTGTGTGTGCATGTGTGCATTCATGTGTTTACATGTGTGTATGCATAGTATCTGTAGCGACCAGACGACAATGCTGGATATTTTCTTTACTCATCTTCCACTTTATTTTTTAAGTCTCTTTATTTTTATTTTTTTATTACATATTTTCTTTAATTACATTTCAAATGATACCCTGAAAGTTCCCTATACCATCTCTCTCCACCCTGCTACCCTACCTACCCATTCCAACTTCTTGGCCCTGGCATTCCCCTGTACTGGGGCATATAAAGTTTGCAATACCAAGGGGCCTTTCTTCCCAATGATGGCAGACTAGGCCCTCTTCTGCTACATATGCAGCTAGAGACATGAGCTAAGGGAGTATCGGTTAATTCATATTGTTGTTCCACCTATAGGGTTGCAGATCCCTTCAGCTCCTTGGGTACTTTATCTAGCTCTCCACTGGGGGCCCTGTGTTCTATCCTATAGATGACTGCTAGCATCCACTTCTGTATTTGCCAGGTACTGGCATAGCCTCACTGGAGACAGCTATATAGAGGTCCCTTCAGCAAAATCTTGCTTGCATATGCAATAGTGTCTGGGTTTGGTGGCTGATTATGGGATGGATACTCCCCCCCCCCCGGGTGGGGTAGTCTCTGGATGGTCCATCTTTCGTTTTAGCTCCAAACTTTGTCTCTGTAACTTCTTCCATGGGTGTTTTGTTCCCTATTCTAAGGAGACTGAAGTATCCACACTTTAATCTTCCTTCTTCTTGATTTTCTTATGTTTTGCAAATTGTATCTTGGATATTCTAAGTTTCTAGGAGCCTACTAGGCTAACTATACAATGAGTTACAGAGTTCTGTATCCAATTCTCCAGTATAAAGTTTGTGGGGGGTTGGTTTATCTTTCTATTGCTGTTAAAAATATTTATAAAATACTTGTTAAAGAAAGGATTTATTTAAATTTAGAGTTTACGTCTATCCTGAAATGTACTAGGAACATGAACTCAAGGCAAGAACTGAAGCAGAGGCCATGGAGGAATGCTGCTTTCTGTCTTGGTCTTCATGCTTTGGTGGGCCAAGATTTTAACAAACATCCCTTATTGAGAGGAACATGGAAAGAACTACCATAAAAGAAAGATCTAGTCTACCATGATTTTGGTGTGAAAAGGATTTCCTTATCACACGAATATGTGTAACTTATAAATATTACCAAAAATGTCTTTAAAATTCACAACAAATTACCCACAAGAATGCCTCTTACCTTGAGGCAGCTGACAAAATTTCTTTCAAGAGTCTGTTTTACTTAAATTTGCTAAGTAGACTTCTGCTTACATTGTCTACATATCTTGATAGGTATCTTCCCTTCAAGAGGACTAGAACCATAAGTTAATGTGCAATATATCGATATATCACTGGGAACAAACACACACATACATACACACACACACACACACACACACACACACACACATACACACGGATATATACATACACACACTCATGCACACACACAGAGACATTTACACACACATATGTATATATACATACATATATATGTATATATGTATATATATGTATATGTGTATATATATATATACACAGTCTATGGCATTAAACATGGTCAAGGTTAGTTAGCCTCTCTTTGCATTGGTTTTCTTCTCTGTTAAATGGAAGCAATAGACCTGGAAATGCCAGGGGAATATTATAAAGATGGTAGGAAAACTCATGTGATGCTGGTGCCCTGCATTCAAATAATTCTCTGCCTGTTCAGTATCTTTAAGGCACAAGATTGAATCATTGCATGCAAAGGGATATAAGCCATTCTGTCAAGAGCTGTACTTATGATTGTAGAGCAATAGTGTATCATTTATATCTCTTCAGTTTTTCTGATATTCATTCTTTTTTTTTAATTAGACACTTACTTTATTTACATGTCAAATGTTATCCCCTTTTCTGGTTTCCCTTCAGAAAACCCCCTATCCATAACCCCTTCCCTGGCTCACCATCCCACCCACTCCTGCTTTCATGTTCTGACATTCCCCTAAACTGGAACATTGAGCTTTCACAGAACCAAGGGCCTCACCTCTCATTGATGTCTGACAAGGCCATCCTCTGCTACATATGTGGCTGGAGCCATGGGTCCCTCCATATGTGCTCTTTATTTGGTGGTTTAATCCATGGGAGCTCTGGGGGTACTGCTTGGTTTATATTGTTCCTCCTATGGAGTTGAAAATCCCTTCAGCTACTTGGGTCCTTTCTCTAGCTCCTGCATTGGGGACTCTGTGCTATGTCCAATGGTTGGCTAAGAGCATCCCACTCTGTATATGTCAGGCTCTGACAGAGCCTCTCAGGAGACAGCTATAACAGGCTCCTGTCACCAAGCACTTGTTGTTATCTACAATAGTGTCTTGGTTTGGTAACTGTATATGAGATTCATTCTTTTTTATCAAATGATTAGTGAAAACACAAAATTGCACTAACAATTAGACATTATATATTTGTAAAATATGGCTATATCCAATGTAAAATATAGCAAAGCTATCCAACTACGGTGTACCTTGAGCATCTGAAAAGCTGAAATTGCTAAAGCTGAGAGTCTTCTTTGTCCCTACACAGGAAGAAATCACATATTTCTTTCATGAAATATCCAATAAAGTAAAGCCTGAGACAAAAGGAGGTGTACCGTCAGCGATGTATTCAGAATCCTCAACTGGGATGATGTGACTGCGGTGCACTTTGTCCCTACTGCACTGGCCACTAGAACAAACAGGGAGAAAGATGCAGCCCAGATTAAGATACTCAGGTCTGCTCCAAAGTGTGGTAAAACTATAGTTAAATGATGCAGTAAGTGAGGCAGAGGCACATCTAGCAGAAGCTGATGAACTATGAACACATCCAAAGGCAATAATTAGGACTAGATGGATGACTAGGTGGGAAGAAAACCTGAGTTCAAGTTTTTAGAACGCATGGATAATTGAGAAATGCTACTATATAGCTATGATCCCAGTTTTCAGACAATAATGTAGTAGGTAGAGACAGACTCTCTAGGAGCTCATGAGCCAGCTAGCCTGATAAAATGTCATCCACATGTGCATGATGCTACCTTGATTCACATGAATGCACAAAAGAGTGTAAGAACTACTATATAACCCATATACAATGGAATTTTTCTCATTATTCCCTGGCATCCACCTTGTGTCCAAAACCTACATTGACTTTTTGCCTGGCTGAGGAGGATTATTAAATTTTCTTGCCTTTCGATCCAGCAGTTACAGAGAATGGAAAGTTGGTTGATCACCGTTTGCAAATCAGTGGGAGATATGGTGTCTGAAGAGGCTGCTGGTTATATTACACAGTGCTCCATAACATTCATTGTTCTATAATAGACAGTAGTAAGTATAGTAAGTCAGCCTAATGTTGCTTGTATTATAACGTTAAAATTGGGCTCCCAAGAATCTGCTTGTAGACCCAGTGACACCATGTAGCCTTGCCCCCAATTTATTGGGGATTGGTGAATAAAGATGCTGACAGCCAATGGCCAGGCAGATGAGACATAGGTGCAGTTTAGGGTTCCCAGGTTTGGGGATCTAAGGAGGACCAGGAGGGGAAGAATAAGTTGTAAAAGGAAGAAGCCTCCATGGATTAGGTCAACCAAAACAATGTGTCCCTGAGGACTAGCCAATTAGAGTTAAGGCTAGCCATAGTAAGTAATAACTCAAGGTTATTGATAGGAATGTATATTCTAACAGCATAGAGAGTAGATATCTGCCAAGGTCCAGTGATGATTAAGCCTTATTATAAAAAGAAAGGTTGTGTGGGTATTTTATCTGGAAACTGAATGCTCAAGGCTGGGTAGAAACCTTGGATTGGTATTAAAAGTATACACAAGTTTGTACAATTTGAATGTACTACAATCTGTAATCACTTAAATATCTTTCTATTTTTACACCTATTACAGAACAGGAAATTTACAAAATATGAAACAATGTGTGGACAAGGTTTATATAGCAAAAGTAAAACCTGCACAGTTTTAGGAGTTCCCTGGAGTATATCCCCAGTGGAATCAATTGTTCACAAAAAGCAATATAAACTCCAGACTTTGACAGGCATTATGACCAAATTGCTTCCTTGTGATTCCTCACATATTCTGAGACCCATTGCCAAAGCAAAGCTTTGACATATTTTGATGTACTTTCCCTTCCTCTCTCTTTTTCTTTCTACATCTCACTCTTTCTTTGGCAAACAAAGACAAAATGTAAATCACCACTCAGATATATTCAAATGCTGCACTTAGGAACCATAGTACAACAAATTATTCAGAGGCAGGGCTAAGGACACTGAGAAACATCAGCAGGGCTGTGTGAATAAATTTCAGCACAGCCTTTACTTCTTTATGATATAATCTCAGTCTTAATTTACAATGAGGCTATCAAAATGCATTAAAGCTCTGACTCCATTAAAGCAGATTTGGGTTTTATGAGCTTGATGACTGAGTTATTTCAAGGTTTCATTTATCCAACCTATTTGTAGAGATCTGTAAAACAACTGGTTTAAAGGGTTAACTGCCTTTTAACTGTTTTCCATTCAAAGGCAATCAAAACCATTTAGCCCCATCACTGCAGCTAGTTGTTGATCATATACCATTTACACCAGGTTGGATTATGAGACCTTTCTTTGTCATCTGTTATAGCTCTGCTCTTTTTGTGACATTTTTTTACAGTAAGTAATCTTGGTGTATAGTAAATGCTAATTGGACCTTTAAAAGGTTTCCATGATAAATATCTTTATGCCTAAACTTAATTTTCCTGGGCACAAAGCAGAGATAGGAGAAGTCATTTTGCCCTGACCTTCATCTCTACTCATGATACTGTCACATCTTCCTTGGCCTCAGCCATATTTGATCACTCTTGTCTCTTGGGCATGTCCCTAGTACCTGCTTTCTGTTGATATCCAGACTGCTGAAACCTGTGACATCACAGAGATGACAGTGCAACTTACGCACCTGTTGCCAAGACAATGGCCACGATATTCCCAGAATCCATTGGACTCACCTCCCACCTTTACCTGTGACTACATCACCATTCATATATGTATACATATGGATGGAGAGAGGAACGCCTCTCTCTCTCTCTCTCTCTCTCTCTCTCTCTCTCTCTCTCTCTCTCTCTCTCTCTCTCTCTCTCTCTCTCTCTCTCTCTCTCTCTCTCTCTCTCTCTCNAAGGGCTTGTATAAGGAGTGTGTCCTAGTTTCTTTTCTGTTGCTGTGACAAAATAAGTTGACAAAATATAACTTAATGTAGAAAGGCTTTCTTAAAGCTCATAATTCCAGGTCGTAGTACATCATTGCAGGGAAGTCAAGGCACCAGGAACCTGAAGCATCTGGTCATATCATATCCACAGTTAAAAGCATAAAGAAATGAAAACACACATGACTACTGTTTAGCCTGATAGCTTATGCTTATCTTGCTTTTTCTCCACTATTATACAGGGATGGAGGCCAATAAATCATAGACTGTAAAATTCTCCTCTGGTACACTGACTGCAAGCAGCTTGCTCATTGAGTCCCTTATTAAACCTACAATATCAGTAAAGTCTAGGTACAGGATACTGCAAAGATGCACAATGAATGATGATTTCTGTAGGACTACATAGCCAACAGGCAAGAAACAGAAAGGGGAAAATACAGTGAGAAGAATAATGATAGAGAACAGAGTAAATTGCAGGAGTGTACCCCATCAATGCTGGTGTCTGCAGAATACAGCAAGAAGATTAACCTTTTCTCATATGGTTGTTCTTATTCAAGAAGGAATCACAACATACTTATTACAGCATTGAAGACGTTCATGCTGGCCTTGCATTGTTCGGGTTTTGCCCTTTCCTTGCTACTTAAATCCATATAAATGTAGCTCCTGCATCCAGGAGTGGCTTTTGTGGTTTCTCATTTAGTAGTAAATGTAATGTAAGAAAAAACATATGTGGTTTTGAAATGAAAATATACATCCAGATACAGAAGAAATACCTGTGTGAGCTAAGGAGGAATCACCAATTACAAAGAAATTTCCTTATATGACACATTAAAGTTGTGGCTGTTATAAAATACCCTAAAATGCATTTTCAGGGGGAGAAATGTTTTATTTCTGCTCACATTTTCAGGTTATCATCCAGCAGTGATGGAAGTCATCAAGGCAGAAATTTGAAACAGCAAGTCACATCACATCCACTGAATAGAAAGAAATGAATGCATGTGAGTCTATTCTTGCTGATCCCCTCTCTACACTTTAAAGTTTTGGATTCTCTGCTACCTATTGGGTCCACTTACCTTAACTATACCATAAAGACAACAGACCTTCGAATAGACCTGCTCAAAGGCTAGCTTAATCTAAAGGGTCCTACACTGAAACTGACTTTTCAGATGACTCTAGATTTTTGGCAAATTGAAATTTAAATTAATCTGCACACATTGTTACATTGTACCAATGGAGCAAGTGAGTTGAATGGAAGACCTAGTTTGTTCATCAATGCCAAGAAGTGGCACTTTGAACATCAGAATTGTATTTCCTGTGGTATGCCCTCCTGTAGTCAAACTATTGTGTTTCTGGGACATCTACCTAAATACCTCATTATATTGGAATATTTAGGGTATTACTGCGTGAATTTCTCTTCCATACTGTGAAGTTCTGTATGTATGTGTTTTAATGCAGCAAACAGAAATTTGTACTCTTTAAAGATTTTCAGCACCAGCTTTCCCTCTGTGGCACACTACCATCTCTCCAAACTCAAAGAGTAAGTAATGTGCATCTTTATTTGAAGTTGAAATGGCAAAACTTTGTTGTCTTTATTGACAAAACTTGAGGTGTATTAAAGGACTGCCTTCTTCATGCCTGGGTATTTGCCATTCCCAAAGTGACCTCTAAACATTTGCCAAGTACCAGCTGCTTGTTGGAACAACTTAATCTGGTTAAATATTTGAATCATCCTTGAGTCCATATGGCATGCCTCTCGTCTTCTGGGTTTTTAGCCTGTCTGCTACTCACCTGTCAGAAGTGGAGCTTCAGATGGTGTAAGGCAGGCAAGCAGGAGAATGAGGGGCATAAAAGGCCTGGTGTTGCCCCTGGCACAGTTATTATCTCTGCCTCACATGACTAGGAAAGTTAAATAGAGGAAGAACAAAACTGAAGAACGTGAGATACACACCTTAGTTTGTATGAATCCATGTATTTATCTTCTACATAATCAGAAGGAGGTTATAAAGGTTATATGTGTTAGTCTCAGATGTATTTAAATTAGAACCCCACAGCTGCAATCAAATAGAACTTGGATTCAGAAAAATTGCTTATCATTTTCAGGTCTCAGTTTCCATGTGTTTAAAGATACTGTGTGTAATTGTTAATCCTAAGTGTCAATTTATTGGAATTTAGAATCACATTGAAAAAGTTGCAATTATGAGAATTTCCAGGAAGGTTTAAATGAGGAAGGATAATTCACCCTAACTTTGGGCATCTCCATTTCCATGGACCAAGGCCACTGGTTTAATAAAAAGGAGAGTGGCTGATTACTGACTGTATATATAATGTGACCAGCTGCCTTAAGCAGCCTCCCCTACCATGATGCACTGTACCCTCAGACTACATATAAAACAAACCTTTCTTTAAACTGTTTTTGTTTGTCTGTTTTGGTAAGATATTTGATTACAGTAGTAAGAAAAATAACTAACACACTGTCTGTCTTTTAAATAGAGACTAAAATACCATAGAGGAAGGAAGAAAGGAGGAAGACACACACACACACACACACACACACACACACAAACAAACAAAAAAAACCTATTTATCATGCTCAAAGTTCACCTAATTTCTCTTTATATATTCTACAATGACCATGAACACTAATGTCTCCATAATACAGATAGACTTCCAGAGGTTTCACTACAACAACACATTAAGAGCAAGACTGTGCTCTTGCAAAGGATCCTAGTTTAGTTCCCAGCATTCAAATCAGGGTAAATTACTTATAGCTCTAGGGAATACAGTGATCTCTCCTGGATTCTGTAGACACTGTCCTTATGTGTACATAACCATCTACTCAGAGGCACATACATGTAATAAAAAAATGATTTTTTTATTTTGATTAATATTATTTTTAATTTATTTTTAAACTCCATATTACATTCCCTCAGGGCTTCAGTCCTTTTCCCTCACCCAATACCATATCAGGTTCCCCTCTCCCCCCTACTGCTTCCCCATCCAGTCCACTTTCCCTCCCTAGTCCTTCTCTCCTTCCCCACTTGTGATTGCTTTCTTCTCTCTTCCAAGTGTAACTGAAGCATCCTCACTTGGGCACTTCAGCTTGTTGAGCTTTTTGAGTTCTGTGTACTGTATCTTGTGTATTCTGTACATTTTTTCCCTTGGGTAATATCCACTTATTAGTGAGTACATACCATGCATGTCCTTCTGTGTCTGAGTTACCTCACTCAGGATGATATTTTCTTGTTCCATCCATTTGCCTGCAAATCTCAGCATGACCTCATTCTTAATAGCTATGTAGTATTCCATTGTATAAATGAACCACATTTTCTGTATCTATTCTTCTGTCTTGGAACATCTAGGTTGTTCCCAGTTTCTGGCTATCAGAAATAAGGCCACTATGACCATTCTGGAACATGTGCCCCTGTGCCATGGTGGGGCTTCTTTTGGGTATAATCCCAATAGTTTATAGCTGGGTCTTCAGGTAGATCTATTTCCAATTTTCTGAGGAACATCCAGATTGATTTCCAGAGTGATTGTACCAGTTTGCAAACCCACCAGCAATGGAGGAGTGTTCCTCTTTTTCCACATTCTCTCCAACATGTGTTGTCACCTAAGGTTTTAATCTTAGCCATTCTGATTGGTGTAAGGTGGAATCTCGGAGTCAGAAAAAGGAAATCTTAAACAGGTCACAGTGACCCTAACCTTAGTTTCAGAATTGTAGATGCAAAGGCAGATGGATTCCTGTGAGTTTGAAGGCCACTTGTTCTACACAGTGAGATCTAAACCAACTGAGCTAGGGTGTGCTTTGATTCTAATCCATGCATTATAATCTAGAGACCCAACAATGGTGGATATTATTATGAGATACTTTGCATCAATCTGCCTTAGCATTTGCAGGAGCCTGAAATTTGTTCATATAAGTAAAGTACTGGGATTCAAATATTTTCTAAAATTTTTTTTTTGTCTATTTGTAGTTCAGTTTATGTTTTCATGTTTTTAAATTGTTATTATTATTATTATTTCATTTGACTTCTTTATGTGCATGTGTATAAGTATATGGATATGCATGCATGTGAACTCCATATCACTCACCTGGATCATCAAACTGGCCAGCCATCCCTAAGTAACCACCTGTTTTTGAGTCCCCAGAACCAAGTTGGTAAGTACCTATCATCACATGCAATACTTTGTTTTGTTTAAGCTTACTCTCTTTTTGATAACTTATGTGTGTATGCATCTGAGTGTGAGTATATGTATGTACACTGATGCCCAGAGAAGACAAAAGTACTGGCTTCCCTTGGAAATGGAGTTGTTGGTGGTAGTGAGTTGCCAAATATGGGTACTGGTGTCTGAATTATGGTTCTTTTCAAGAGGAGTAAGAGTTTTTAAAGACAGAACTATTTATCTAAGCCCCATAGCCAGCATATTGAGCAATCATATTTTACAGAAAACTAGGGATCAAACTCAGGTTTTTGTACATGTAACACAGACACTTTACCAGCTGAAAAATTTCCACATCTTTCTTTCTTCCTCTCTTTCTTTCTTCTTTTTAAAGAATTATTTATAATTATATCTAAGTACACTGTAGCTGTCTTCAGATGTACCAGAAGAGGGTATCAGATTTCATTACAGATAGTTGGGAGCCACTATGTGGTTGCTGGGATTTGAACTCAGGATGTTTGGAAGAGCAGTCAGTGCTATTAACTGCTGAGCCATCTCACCAGCCCCCTCCATATCTTTTGTAGCATTCTTTTGATTTTACAACATCTCACATCTCTGTCTCTGTCTCTGTTTCTCTCTCTCTCTCTCTCTCTCTCTCTCTCTCTCCCTTTTCTTCTCTCTGGACTGTAGTCCCAAATCTGCAGGGCTGTCCCTGGGGATATATGCATAATAGGGAACAGAATGATAAGGAATATGGATGCCAGAGAAGCCTCTGCAATGCATAGAGAATAAGCTAGTTTTCTACAGGTGCCTATATGTTCACAGTTCAGTAGGATATTAAACTAAATGATTTGGATAGACCTACAGAAATTCTGGATCCTGATTAGGGTGGAAACAAATGAGGAAGTCAGGTAATATAAATGGATCCATAGACTACACAAAAGTTAGGACCTAAGGAACTGTTCTCATTGTTCCAGGGATAATGTTCTGCCATATGTTTACAGCTCTCCTGTGAAGGGTAACCTGAGAATACATAGCGCCACTGTGGTCCTTGGCATGGTCCTGTAGAGCTGGAGATGACAAGAATGGCACAGGTACAGAAAGCACCAAAGCTACAGGAGCAACTTGGCAACTACACATTGGAAAACTTGACATTTCCAAATACACAACTAATTTTACTTCTAGAAAATGCCAGAATCTGAGAATGTTAAGAATGCTTTAGGGAGGTGGTGGCAGTTTTTCTCCAGCTAAATACTCTACTTTGCTTTAAAGGATATACTTATTCAATCTTTGGACTTTATATACAAATATTAAGAAAGACTCCAAAGAATCAATTAAGCCATAAACAAAGTCACTGATATTTGTGGGCAAGCAAGAATAGAGGCAATGTAATGTGCTAAAGATTATTCTCTCTGTTTTCCCCTCCCTTCCTCCTATTCTCCTTCTGTCCTTTCTTCCCTCCTCTCTACATAATTCTGTTCTCCTTCTTCCCCACCCACTGCCACACATTTTTTGTTTTGTTTTGTTTTGTTTTGTTTTGTTTTTGAGAAGGTCTCTCTGTATAGCCCTGGCTGTCCTGGAACTCACTCTGTAGACCAGGTTGGCCTCTAACTCAGAAATCTGCCTGCATCTGTCTCCCAAGTGCTGGGATTAAAGGCGTGCGCCACCACGCCCAGCACACTGCCACACTGTTTTTTTTCAACTTTTATTAGATATTTTCTTCATTTACATTTCAAGTGTTATCCAGAAAGTTCCCTATATCCTCCCCCCTCCTGGCCCTGCTCCCCTACCCACCCGCTCCCACCCCTTGGCCCCGGCGTTCCCCTGTATTGGGGCATATAAAGTCTGCATAACCAAGGGGCCTCTCTTCCCACTGATGGCCAACTAGGCNTGATGATTAAGGATGTTGAACATTTTTTCAAGTGCTTCTCAGCCATTCGGTATTCCTCAGTTGAGAATTCTTTGTTTAACTCTGTGTCCCACTTTTTAATGGGGATATTTGATTTTCTGGTGTCCACCTTCTTGAGTTCTTTATATATATTGGATATCAGTCCCCTATCTGATTTAGGATTGGTAAAGATCCTTTCCCAGTCGGTTGGTGGCCCTTTTGTCCTGATGACAGTATCTTTTGTCTTACAGAAGCTTTGCAACTTTATGAGGTCCCATTTGTCAATTCTTGATCTTACAGCACAAGCCTTTGCTGTTTTGTTCAGGAATTTTTCCCCAGTGCCCATAATCTTCGAGGCTTTTCCCCACTTTCTCCTCTATAAGTTTCAGTGTCTCTGGTTTTATGTGGAGGTCCTTCAACCACTTAGACTTGACAATAGTACAAGCAGATAAGAATGGATCAATTCCCAGTCTTCTACATGGTAGCTGCCAGTTGTGCCAGCACCATTTGTTGGAAAGGCTGTCTTTTTTCCACTGGATAGTTTTAGCTCCCTTGTCAAAGATCAGGTGAGCATAGGTGTGTGAATTCATTTCTGGGTCTTCGATCCTATTCCATTGATCTACCTGTCTGTTGCTGTACCAGTACCATGCAGTTTTTATTATGATTGCTCTGTAGTACAGCTTGAGGTCAGACGGCGATTCCACCAGAGGTTCTCTTAATGTTGAGAAGAGTTTTCGCTAGTCTAGGTTTTTTGTTATTCCAGATGAACTTGCTAATTGTCCTTTCTAGATCCTTGATGAATTCAGTTGGAATTTTGATGGGGATTGCATTGAATCTGTAGATAGCTTTTGGCACGATAGACATTTTTACTATATTGATTCTGCCAATCTATGAGCATGGGAGTACTTGAAGTCCTAGCCAGAGCGATTCCACAACAAAAGGAGGTCAAGGGGATACAAATTGCAAAGGAAGAACTCAAATTATCGCTATTTGCAGATGATATGATAGTTTATATAAGTGACCCCAAAAACTCTACCAGAGAACTCCTAAACCTGATAAACAGCTTTAGTGCAGTAGCTGGATATAGAACTAACTCAAACAAATCAATGGCCTTTCTCTATACAAAGGATGAACTGGCTGAGAAAGGGATCAGGGAAACATCACCCTTCTCAATAGTCACTAACAATATAAAATATCTTGGTGTGACTCTTACAAAGGAAGTGAAAGATTTGTATGACAAGAACTTCAAGTCTCTGAAGAAAGAAATTGAGGAAGATTTCAGTCTTTTTCTTAATAAATCACTATAATATTATGCAATACAAATGTTTTGCTTCTTGGTATTTTCACTAATCAATAATCTGAAAAATCTCTTATTTGTATACAGGCTGCTCCTTTGTCCATCTGTATATAACAAAATTATCCCTTTTCCCCAAGATTATTTTGTTTCCTAAAATATCTTTGGTTATCACACAAAACTTTATGTACATGATCTGTCTACATGTGGCAAACTTTCAAAAGTGATGTCTCTGGCCCAGAAGATGCAGCTTTGGAAGTTTGGAGGATATTGCCATGTCTTAGGATGAGACTCTCCATCTACTACACCTAAAGAACAATCTTATTATTTCAGTTGGAGGGAATTTCCTTTTGTATTTTGTTGAAAACCATTTTAAATATTAGTATTTAATGCTACAGTTTGTTCTCTCTGTGTATGGAGAGAGAAAGAGAGAGAGAGACAGACAGACAGAGAGAGAGAGAGAGAGAGAGAGAGAGAGAGAGAGAGAGCATAAGTGCTCATGTTAATTCATGGGAAGCAAACAAAATCTGACAAGCTTCCTAGGGAACTTCCATCACAGCTTTATGAGAGACTCTCCCTTGGTGGCCTTAGCTCTTCACTTGAGCTACTCTGGTTGAGCAATGAGCTTCAAGGAGTTACCAATCTTCATCTCCTCTATACTAAGGTTACAAAAATAAAATCAAATACCTGATTTTTTGAATGAGTTCTAAGAGTTGAACTTGAGGTCGGTCCAGTGCTTCCAGGCAAGCAGCTTACTGACAGAGATATTTTCCTAATTCCTTGTTTTTGTTTGTTTGTTTGTTTGTTTTTTATATTGATGCTTACTACCACAATTTTCAAACCTGTCATTCATTATTGTGATTATTTCTCTATGCACTAAAAAGTCTTATATGTGGCATAGAGGACAAACCAGACATTCTATGAAAATTAATTATCAACATATCTCATTTGACACCTCCAAGCTCTCTGTGTTTTCTATATAGTGCACTTCACATTTCATGGAAAGTAAATACATGCACAGACACATGGTACTGTACATTCAGAAATTTTCTGCCAGTCCCTTTCTAAGAACTGATTTTTATCCCTATATAATTGCTCTTCTAATGAAAGTCAACTAAATGCCCTAATAAATGAGTTATTACTTTAGAAGGTTTTGTGAGTTTTATAATATTCCCTCATATGGGAGAACTATATCTTTTCTGTGATTCTCATTAAATACATTTGAACTCCAAGGCTTCTCAGAATAAATTCATGCCAACCTACAACTTTCTTATGTGGAGTAAAGACCAGGGTGTTATAAACTGTAAATAGTCACATCATAAACAGTAGAATAGTAGTTACCTACAAATGAAAGCAAGGGCTTCTGCCACAGGGGAAAGGCTCCCTCTCTCAGTGTTTACCGGTTCAAATTATCAAGTCTGAAGTGGCGGTCCCAAACTGAAACTAGTAATTATTTTGAAAAATTAAGTATTCGCTACTGAGACACTGTGAACTAGAAAGCACTTCTTTTTTTTTTTTCTTAATTACTTGTGGTGTGTGTGTGTGTGTGTGTGTGTGTGTGTGTGTGTGAGAGAGAGAGAGAGAGAGTGTGTGTGTGTGTGTGTGTATGCACGTATACCTTCACACACATAAACATGCATAGATGTCACAGCTAATATGTGGAAGAGAACAATCTCAGCTGTTCATTCTTATCCTCCACCTGTTTGAGGTATGTCTCTATTTGTATAACACTGTGTCAGGATAGTTTGCCCATGAGCATCTGAACTATTAGTTCACCATAAGAATGCTTGGATTATAGAAGAAACTGCACACTTCAGACACAGGAATTGTAGGACTAAACTGGATTTGACCTGGAATCTTTCCCTTCATAAACTAGCTATCACTACATCCCAATGTTATTAGGCAAGCTACAAAGGGAAAAAGATTAATCAAAAGACCTACCAAGCTCTAAATCCTATGAAACTCAATGAGGAG
This sequence comes from Mus minutoides, assembly GCA_902729485.2. NCBI lineage: Eukaryota > Metazoa > Chordata > Mammalia > Rodentia > Muridae > Mus > Mus minutoides. Next base: position 36,171 of record LR751242.1, read on the forward strand.
CAGTGCAATGTATATCCAAGGGCATACACACTTTTATATCACTTATATTTCATGGGTAACTAATATCCATGAAGTTGGAGAAAAAGCTCTCTCAATAGAAGGGAATATATACACAATACTATAAGTCTAGCTAATTTTCTGTGAGTTTAATTATAATAATATTAATAATTAAAGTAGAGGAGGTCAAGAAGTTGAGAGGGAGTTGGTAAGCATGGGAAGACTGAAGACAATGTGATATGCAAATGATATAAAGACAGAATATATATATATATACATATATATATATATATATATATATATATATATATATATATATATGCAACTGACAGGGGTTGAGGAAGCAGGAGACATCTCCAAGATGTGAGAGAGACCTGGAATAAAAGAGGCACCCAAAAGTCAGTGGGGGTGACTTTAGTGGTGACTCACAGCATTGGGGATATGGAACCTGAAGAGACTACATCCTATAATCTGGCAGAAATACTAGTGGAGTGATAGCAACAGCAACCCATCCACAAAGCTTCTCATCCAAACTTTATGTTGTTTACAAGAAATGCAGAGACAGGGGATGAAGCAAAGACTGGGGTCATGGTCAACTAATTACTGGCCCAACTTGAGACCCATCCCATGAGCTATCACCAATCACTAACACAATTAATGATACCCTGTTATTCTTGTAGACAGGAGTCAAGCGTGGATGTCCTCTGAGAGCTACCCAGCAGCTTACTCAGACAGATGCAGACTGTCCACAAAGGACAGTGAACCACAAAGGAGATAGGAACTCTATAGGGAAGGCCAACAGAGTCACCTAACCTGGACTCTTGTGGTTCTCAGAGACTGAACTTACAACCAAAGAGCATACATAGACAAGACCTAGTCCTCCCAACATACATGTAGCAGATGTGCAGCTTGTACTGCATGAGGGTTCCAAACAACTGCAGCAGGGGCTATGCCAAAAGTGATTGACTGTCTAAGGAATATGTTTTTCTACATGGGTCCCTTTGTCTGGTTTCAGTAAGCGAGGATATGCATATCTGGGAAGAGACTTGATATACTAGGGTGGGGTGGGGGTCATCCTGGTGGTCTGCATTCACTCAAAGGACAAAAGGCTGAGGGCTGGGGAAAGAATTGTGGGAAGGGGTGACTGGGAGGGATGCAGTGACCAGGATTATACATGAAAAAAAAAAAAAAAAAAAAACAGAAAAGAACATTACAAAACAGCAAACAAGATTCCAGATACACATGGTTGTCTCTCTGAACACAACTCTATAATTGAAAGTGTTACACACGTTAATTATAACACATCTTACACTCAGACATTTCTTTTAATATGCCCACATAAGTACTTCTACCTATTTCCAAATGAGTATCTCAACTAATCATGGTGTCAACTAATAACTTTTCTATATTGGGTTTGTGGTTTGCTCTTTTCTTCATGTATGTGTGTGTGTACATGTGTGTGTGTGTGTGTGTGTGTGTGTGTGTGTGTGTGTGTGTGTGTGTGTGTGTGTATTATGCAGGTATGTGCCATTTCTGGCATGTGTGTCGAGTTCAGAGATCAATCTCAGTGTCCAACCTCACTTTTTGTCTGAGAAAGGGTTTTTTGTTTTTTTTTTACCTATGGTAACACCACATTAGTTGGCCCACTGTCTTTTGAGGATTCTTCTGCCTCTTCCTTCAGTCTTCCTGTAAGGTGCTGGGATTATAGATGTTCTATTGCAACAATATTACTTGGCTTTTGGGATCCTAACTCTAGTCTTCAAACTTTTGAGACAAGTGCTTCATTCATGTAGATAGCTTCCCATACCCCTCTTTGTTTTTAAGACACTATTATGGACTCCATATCCCTGGAACTGTCAAACTTTTTCTCCCATTAGCTGCTTTGGTCATAATATTTCTTAATATCAATAGAAAAAGAACTAACACATTTAATTTGCCACCATGTAGAGTGATCTTTCTTCCAGGAATTTAGAAAAAGAGGTGAGAAGGGGTGACTGAGAAAGAAGAAAGAGTAGGGGAAAGAAAGAACAAGCAAGTCAAGTGTTCTCATTTTAATTTGTGGCTTTAACTATTTTGGACAAAAGCAATCAGAAGTTTATTTTTGATCACAGTCTAGCAATGAGAGAATGTCAAGGAAGTGACTGAAGGCAAGCCTGCTTGCTATTCTACACAACATTACCTATTACCAAATAACCTACTCTACAGTCATAGAAGTACAGCAGGAACCATGAAGCATGCTGCTTGATTGTAATGTCATAGGCTAGCTTGTACTTAACTAGTTTTCTTATGTAAGTCAAGATGACATGCCTAGGGATGCTGCTATCCAGATCAGGCTGAACTCTATTCCATAATTTAAAAAAAAAAAATAAGGTAGTTTCCTCCAGACACAGCAGAGGTTGAACTAGAGAATTCATCAACTGAAACTCTATATCAAGTGATCCTTTTTCCTGTCAATTTGATCACAAAATTTAACCAGGACAGTAAATAACTATATTATTTGAGTTTTAAAAAGTTTTCAGAAGTTCATATGGTCATATAGGGTCAAGTTACTAAATGCACCATGGTCCTCCTACAAAGTCACATAGTTGTGATACTGTCAAAAGAAAACTCACAAATTCTGAGTTGTAAAAGTCACTAGAAAGATAAATCTGAATAAAAGAAAGATAAATCTTGAAGACAAGATTTGTAAAGGAGTGGCAATTCTCAGGAGTTTTGGGAATAAAAAGGGGGCCAGATTTAAACAATCATTTGAACATTAAGAAGCTATGGCACACATAACATATATAGTGGTTTATTGGCTTCTCCGGAGGAGTTGGCCCTTGTAGATTCACAAAGTCTTTGATTCTCCAAGGAAACATTAGGATATAATCTTTACACATCTTTCTATACACTTCAAGCTAGCTTTAGATTACTTAAGAGTGTGTTCCTATGGTCTAAATGCCATGTGAATATTGACTATTCATATTGTTTAGGAACTAATGACAAGGCATATCAATATGTACTGAGTAGACAAGGAAATTTTACTGTTGTAATATGTGTGATTTGCCATTGGTAGAATCTGGAGAGAACACTAAGAGACATATATGTTAAAAGCTTGCTTTTCTTTTTATGAAAAGTCATAGTTAATAATAATGTAATTTGCCAGCCATTATCTCACAAAGGCAGGAGTTCTGTTTCCTTCTCAGAGGTCTTCTGCCACACAAAGATTCAGTCCACAATAAATGGGGGTTTGAGAACTGAATGAATAATGAGTGAATTAATGATCAAGGTCATCATTGAAGAAACAATGACCAGAGTCCTTTTTGCCTAAGTAATATGAGGTCCTGTCAAGTTGACAGTCTGTAGTGAAATTTTCTTTAATTAATTGAATGGATAATAAAGACTACAAGAAGCCAATTGCTGGTCTAGGAGGAGGTAGGCCTTTTGGGTCCAAGAGAGAAAGAGGGGATGCAGGAGAAGGGCACTTCCTTTTCGATGGCAAGGCAGGAGTGAAAGCAGGCAAGATGTAGTCCAGTTAGATCTAATGGCAGAATTCACCAGCATCCACCACTGGAAGATTTGGACATAGAATGTTAATGAGTTTAGGACAATAGATCCTGCACTGAGTGGCTGTGTTCTCCGTTGATTCTAAACTAAGATTGTCTGGTGCTTTCCATATTGCAGCAACTCAGCTGAGCTCCAGGGGAAAGGAAACTGCAGTGGAGCATGTGTTGACTAAAGTGCACCCCCAGCTAGCCACAGAAATTTGGGAGTGTGGATCAGTTTGGCAGCAGCTAGCTGCTGGACAGAGAGCAATTTCAGAACTCTTGAGAGGCAGATCCATCATTGGTAGGAGAGGCATTTGCAAGGGGAAACATTCAGTTTGATCTCGGGCTTTGTACTGGCCTGGGAACAGACTGAGACAACTGGTGCCAAGCTAGCAGTACTGTGGACTGATTTTTAATAATTATATCTTACAGCAATCAATATCATCTCTGGAACTATAGTATAAACCTTGTTTCCATTAGAGGAATGTGATATTCACACTCTCTACTTAAAACCAGCTTTTCACCATCTCAACCAACCTGAGAATGGGGTAGAGAACATTTATGAGTGCCTGAAAACTTCCTGCCTGGCTCCACTAACATGCTGTGCTTAGGTATGACTTTTCTTGAGTTCTGATTTCTCTGTTGTTCCTTTCATCCCCCTCCCCAGCCCCCACCCTTGATTTTATTTTTTTCTATGCCAGATGCACAATATCATGATTTTGGAGAAATGTCTTGGATCACCAGTCTGACTCAGTTGCTAAAACTTTGACCATTCCGTTCACAAAGTATTTCACATTTGTAGCATAATAATTATAGTTATGATTCAGAATACTTGCTAAATTATTTTCTTAATTATTTTCACTAATAGAACAACCAACTTGTAAAAGTCAGAGCATTTGTCTAATTTCCTCACAGATACTTCTGGCAAAATTAGAATTTGTTGTGATGAAGACAGAGATAAAAACTAGATTTATGTGGTCTTTTCAGCCCTAAAAGAGGCCTCATAAATTGTTCTAATTATTTTTAAAAATCTGTATTTTAGCACATATAACTAAAAAATGTTATATAACATACTAATGTATTGAAACAGATGGTACTAAAAATTTCCTCAGTTATTTCTTTTTCTTTTCTCAATGGAGTACCTCTCTTGATGGTCATAAGTTTTACTAACTGCTGCTTTTGACCTTGGAATGGCTAAGGAAATTCCATTCAGTACCAGGTACATTCATTAGTAGCCATTGGCCTCTGCCCTAAACACCAGAAAGATGAACTCTTAGCAGTCTGAAAGATCTCCAGATTGGTGTAAGTGCTATGAGATAATTAACCATTTGCCCTGGATTCTATAACTCTATCACTGTTATAAGCTGAATAAGAGACCTCTGAGAGCAACAGCTTCTTCTTATGTAGCTGAGGGGAGTGAAGCAGTTTCTCATGAAGCTGTAAACTTCACATGAATTAAATAATTCTGGTCTCCATCCTTAAAAATCCTTTCCCTTAGCCCTCTCTGGATGGCATATCTTCTATTTGGCCTTAAGGCTGTTGTCTTGCTATCAGTTTTAAATAAGTTGAGATAATTGGACTTTGAACTGAGTCTCTGGTCTTTTTCCTGTGGTCTAGAACTCCACAAAAACTTCAGAGGATGCTTTAGACCTTTCAGTATCTGCTGGAATAGGGAGACTGCCTTTTCATCTGTTGAAAACCTATGTACACGAGTTTGCAAGGAGGATCCATCTGTGTTTGAAAAATCATTATCTCAACATGTTTTATGCCTGAATAAACAAATTCATGGGCACAACTCCTACCCTACTTGAGTCAGTGTTAGAAACTGATACTCAGCCTTTCTCTCCCTCTTTCCCACATGCAAATAAGTGATCAAATGACCTCTATGAACAACAAATATCTGTCTCCTGACTATTCATGAAAAGGAGTAAGGAAACTTCCAAGGCACAGCAGGATCTGGAGTTTTGTCAAGTTTTCCTAGGGAAAAGATAGCAATGACAGGCTAAAGTATATTTATTTTTTAAATCCAACTTGGAGAGACAAATGAGTTTATCAGATTTCTTTAAATATTATGCAAGCAGGATTTCTTACAGGCATCTAGGAGATCTAAAAACAGTTGTGTCATTACAAAGTCCCAAGCTATTACCATTGATGACTTAATAGAAGAAGCCACTGCTGCACCCAAACTTCTATTAACCATCTACTTCCTTTTATTTTCCACACATCACTTGCTACTGAGGATGCAGGTGAGGAAATAAAAGCTACAATCTCAGGTGAGCCTTGTCCATCTACTCCGCAGTATCAGAATATCCTTTACTTTTACCACAGACCTGGATTCCACTGTATGGTTCCACTCTAGCTTCTATGACTTCTGGATTTGCAGTCAAAGACAGCCTTTCATTATGACCTGAGGAAAAGCTCCATACCACAACTGATAGAAGTTGTTGTGGTACTTTTTTTTTTTTTGTGGTACTTTTAATATAATAGCAAGCAGGTTAGGTTGGTAAGAAACAACCAGTAGATAGAGACTTGCAACTTTATAAGGCAAAGATTAAATAATCTGTTTCGTCAATACTAAGACCAAACCATTTCCAGGGAAGACAAGCTGAGCAATAATAAGAATAATAAGATTTGATCCAGCAATCCAGAGGTAGGATGTATTTCACTAAGTGTACTAGTTTAAAGGCTCGGAAATTAAGTCACCTTCATAGAGTTGCCTTACTCAAGAAAAGAATCACTAGAGGATGGAAAGATGGCTCAGCAATTAAATGCACTGGTAGCTCTACTAGAGGTTCTGAGTTCATTTCCTAGCAACCAAATGGAGGCTTCAAACCATTAGACTGGGATCTGATGTCCTCGTCTTGCATGCAGGTAGACATTCCGAGAGCATGTTCATGTACATAAAATACATAAATAAATTTTAAGAAAAAAAGAGAAAGAAAAGTGGCACCAGACATCTCCCACTGGCTTCTACACCAAGCATACACACATTCATGTACACATTTGTAGAGATAAACCTGTAACAAGAGAGAAGGAGAGAGAGAGAGAGAGAGAGAGAGAGAGAGAGAGAGAAAGAGAGAGAGAGAGAGAGACGGAGACATAGACAGAGACAGAGAGACACACAGAGACAGAGAGAGAGAGACAGAGAGTGAGAGCCCATAGGGACATTTTGATTCTAAGAAATAGGAGAGGTGATGCAGGTGTTCTAGTAGGAACTTCAGAGACAAGTCTGAAAACATGTTTGTAATGAATAGGACATTGAATCTGTGCCCTGCCTATTTATAACAACAACAACAAAAAAGTGTAAGAGGGACTGTTAGAAGAAAAAAGAGTAGTAAATCAGTTGATCATGATAGGATAAAGTAATGATGTGTGTGATAAAATAGAGATCATTTTCCCTAATAGTATAATGATTTCAGTAGGAGAGTCAATAACAACACCCTAGGCATAAATACTCCATTAGGGCATCTGCTGTGGGAATGCAGGTGTGATGGGAAAGGATTGAAAGGATAGTACAATATTAGTTCACAGATTGGAAAGGACATAATAGTTTAAGAGGTTGATCAATAGTACACTTTATTTAGCAAATACAGCTGTCCCATTTTTGTAGATTATATACTGCTTCTGCAAAGAAAATGAAGATGCACTGACTGTCAAGTGCAAGCATCATGCAGTCCATCATCCAAGCAAAAGTGTTGGCCCTGTAGATCATGATACCTAGTCATGACTTAATGACTAAGGCCCAAATCAAACTGGAAACAAGGTGTTCTTGGATGTAATACCTTGTTCAGAGAGTACATAGAAAAGCTAAAGCAACTTATGCTTTTTATTAATAAAATATTTTAATTACTGTATTTTTTTTATTCATTTGGAAGTGGAGCATACATGCCACAGTGGTGTGTGTGTGTGTGTGTGTGTGTGTGTGTGTGTGTGTGTGTGTTTCTGTTTACAAAGGTCAGAAGGCGCCTGTGATATTAAGTTCTTTCTATCTTTTGAGTACCAAGGATCATACTCAGGTTATCAGTCTTGGCAACAGATGCTTTTACTCACCGACCCATCTTTGCTTTTTTGTTTTTGTTTTTGTTTTTGTTTTCAAGATAGGGTTTCTTTGTATAGCCTTGGCTGTCCTGGAACTCACTCTGTAGACTAGCCTGTCCTCAAACTCAGAACTAGGCCTGCCTCTGCCTCCCAAGTGCTGCGATTAAAGGTGTGTGCCACCACTGCCTGGCTTTTACTGACCCATCTTGACAATCTAATTTTTAGATTTTCTTTTATTTTAATTAGCATATTCTATTCATACAACATAGATTTCATTACATTTTTGTGCATGTATAATGCACTTTAATTGTGTTCACTTCCCACCCTGCTACTCCCTTTACCCTTTTTCTACTTTCTAACTAGTCCCCCTAATGCTCTCATGCCCCTTCTGATCCAGTGAGGGTCAGTCATTAGAGCTGTTGACAGAATACAGAAGAATAGCCACATTACCACTGACTTCAACACTGAGGAAAACCTGTGTCTGTCTGTCTGTCTGTCTGTCTGTCTGTCTGTCTGTCTGTCTGTCTCCCTCTTTCCATGGAAACTTGCAAGTCCATTCTTCTCCAGGACAGTATGTTATTGGACTCAGATTTGGGAAGCTTTTATGAACAGGAGTATTGCTCCCAAGAATTTGAAAGAGTAGTCACTGTCATTTGCTCCACACTTAGAGAGCTGCCTGTAGATCCTGCTGAGAAACCAGTGTTGCCTCAGAAAACACATCCATCCAAGTCCTGTGGCCTGCAGCCACGAGAGGACTGCGAGAGGGCAAGAATGAATGCTTGCAAGTTACCTGCAAATTCCTAAAAGTGGCTCTTCCATCAATCCTCATCTAGCCTACAGCTATCATGACCCTTTTCCCCAGCACCAGGATTCAGCTGTCCTTCAGTCTAATAGCTGTCACAACTCTTCTCCACTACACTTCTTCTCTGAGCCTGATAAGGTTTACTATGGACTCAAGATGGAGGCAAGTAATTTAAAGATGGAACCCCATTCGTCATGAGATATTTACTTATCCCATTCTGACAATGCACTTAGCAATGTGAGATACCCAACTTCACTGAGCTGCTCCAAATGAAGTAACTGGTGATTGTGATGTATAGGTCTCCAGCAACTCAAAGGAACTCCTTATTCATCAAGTACATCATGAATGATATCCCATATCTAGTGTAACAATTCAGCCTTGACTTTTGGTACAGAAAACAATGTTGGCTGTTTCACTCTTTGGGGAAAGTTCCCTTTTGTGATCTTATGCCCATATATGATTGACATGGGCAAAATCAAGTGCTGTGAATTTGAAATAATCAAGAATCACCTGGTAGCAGGGCCTCTAAGCCATTCTGGGAAGATAATGTTGATTTATCAGTTGGGGCACTGGGGGACATGTCCAATATTGCTGGGGCCATTTCTAAATGAAAACAGTATTATATTAACTGAGAAAAATAAACTGGGCACTGGTATGTATTTTTTGTGCTTTGTTTTCTTTGGATATATCATAAGCAACTACTTCAAATTCATATCTTAATTTCTCTGCTATGATATACCATTCCCTTGACTGTGAATCAGGATAAACGTTTTCTCCCCTAAGTTGTCTTTGTCAGAATATTTTATCACAGCAACAGGAAGAGAAACCAAAACAACCTGTACATGATTACAATCATATATATTCTGGGGAATAACATTCACAGTGAACAAAGGGTTCCATCACTGTCAATCAAAACAGAAAGGCACCCTCAATCCCCACCCCCCAGCATCCATCTCCTGGGTAAGGCTTGATTACCTAGGTTGGGGATTAATAAGAAAAGGACGTTGCAACTATGAGGCTATGGGAAAGACAGAATCCATGATGAGTGAAGGCCCTCCACCATGTCAATGTTTCAGTTGTGAAAACCCATTTGTTTAACTTCTCACCTATTTTCTGTACTTATGTGTTTTTATTATCAATTTACCACAAGTTGACAATTTAAAAGAGAATCTCATTTGAGGGATTAGCTAGATCAAATTTGTCTGAAGGTGGAGATAATTCCTTATAGGTGGTAAAACACAAGGAAACAGGTAAAAGAATTGAACAAAACTATCCAGGATCTAAAAGTGGAAATAGAAACAATGAAGAAATCACAAAGGGAGACAACCCTGGAGACAGAAAACCTAGAAGAGAGATCAGGAGTCATAGATGCAAGTATCACCAACAGAATACAAGAAATCGAAGGGAAAATCTCAGGTGAAGAAGATGCCATAGAAAACAATGGCACAGCAGTCAAAGAAAATCCAAAATGCAAAACTATCCTACTCCAAGATATCTAGGAAATCCAGGACACAATGAGAAAACCAAACCTAAGGATAATAGGTATATAAAAGAGCAAAGATTCCGAACTTAAAGAGTCAGTAAATATCTTTAAGAAAATTATAGGAGAAAACTTCTATAACCTAAAGGAAGAGATACCCATAAAAATAAAAGAAGCCTACAGGAATCCAAATAGATTGGACCAGAAAAGACATTTCTTCTGTTACATAATAATCAAAACATCAAATGCACAAAACAAAGAAAGAATATTAAAAGCAGTAAGGGGAAAATGTCAAATAACACATAAAGGCAGATCTATCAGAATTACACCAGACTTTTCATCAGAGGTTATAGACACCAGAGGATCCTGGACAGATGTCATACAGACACTAAGAGAACACTAATGCCAGTCTAGACTACTATACCCAATAAAATTCTCCATTACCATACATGGAGAAATCAAGATATTCTATGCCAAAAAGCAAATTTACACAATACCTTTTCACAAGTCCAGCCATTCACAGGAAAATAAATGGAAAACTCCAACATAAGGAGGGAAACTATTAACAGAGCAAAAAGAAGATAGCCACATAAACATAATTCTAACTCTAACAACAAAAATAACAGAAGCAGCAATCACTTTTCCTCAGTATCTCTTAATATCAATGGACTGAATTAGCCAATAAAAAGACATAGACTAACAGAATAGATACATTTTGTTTCATACAGGAAATTCACATCAGTGACAAAGACAGACACTACCTTTGAGTCAAAGGCTGGAAAACAGTTTTTCAAGTAAATGGTCCCAAGAAACATGTTGGCGTAGCTATTCTAATATCAAATAAAATCAATTTTCAACCTAAATTTATCAAAAAAGATAAGGAGGACAGTTCAGAATCATCAAAGGAAAAAAAAATCTACCAAGATGATCTCTCAATTCTAAACATCTGTGCTCCAAATGCGATGGCACCCATATTCATAAAAGAAACATTGCTAAAGCTCAAAGCACACATTGCATCTCACACAATAATACTATGAGATTTCAACACCCCACTCTCATCAAGGGACAGATCATGGAAACAGAAACTAAACAGAGACACAATGGAACTAAAAGAAGTTATGAAACAAATGGATTTAACATATATCTATAAAACATTTAATCATAAAACAAAAGAATACACCTTCTTCTCAATACCTCATGATACCTTCTCCAAAACTGACAATATAATCAGTCACAAAACAGGCCTCAGCAGATACAAGAAGATTGAAATAATCCATTGCATCCTATCAGTTCAACTAGGGCTAAGGCTTATCTTCAATAACAACAAATACAAATGAAAGCCCATATATATGTCAAAGATGAACAACTCTGTATTCAATGATAACTTAGTCAAGAATAAAATAAAGAAACAAAAGACTTTTTATAATTCAATGAAAATGAAGACACAACAACCCAAACGTATGGAACACAATGAAAGCAGTGCCAAGAAGAAAAAAATCATAGCTCTGAGTGACTCAAAAAAGAAACTGGATATAACATACACTAGCAGCTTGATAGCCCATCTGAAAGCTCTAGAACAAAAAGAAGCAGATACACCCAAGAAGAATATAATTGAGAAATAATCAAGCTCGGGGCTGAAATCAAAGACGTTGAAACAAAAAGAACTATAGAAAGACTCAAACAAACCAGGATCTGGTTCTTTGAGGAAATCAACAAGATAGATAAACCCTTAGCCAGACTAAAAAGACAGTATTCAAATTAATAAAATTAGAAATGAAACAGGAGACATAACAACAGAAACTGAGGTAATCAAAAAATATCATCAGATCCTACTACAAAAGCTTATCCTCAAAAAAAAAAAAAAAAAAAAAAAAAAAAAAAAAAAAAAAAAAAAAAAGGAAAATCTGGATGAAATGGAAAAGTTTTAGACAGATGCCAGGTACCAACGCTAAATAAGGACCAAATAAACCATCTAAACAATCCCATAACCATTAAAGGATTAGAAGCAGTCATTAATAGTCTCTCAACCAAAAAGAGCCCAGGACCAAATGGCTTTAGTTCAGAGTTCTCGCAGACCTTCAATGAAGATCTAATACCAATATTCTTCAAATTATTCCACAAAATAGATACTATTAAGAATAAGGAACACTACCAAATTCATGCTCTGATACCTAAACCACACAAAGAAAGAGTACTTCAGACCAATTTATTTTATGCATATCAATGCAAAAATACTAAATAAAATTTTTGCAAACCGAATCCAAAAACACATCAAAATTATCATCCATCATGATTAAGAAGGATTCATCTCAGGGATGCAGGGATGTTTCAATATATGGAAATCCATCAAAGTAATTCACTATATAAACAAACTCAAAGGAAACAAACAAACAAAAACATGATCATTTCATTAGATGCTGTGAAAGCATTTGACAAAATCCCACACACCTTCATGATAAAAGTCTTGGAAAGATCAGGAATTTGAGACCTATACCTAAACATAGTAAAAGTAATATACAGCAAACCAGTAGCCAACATCAAACAAAATGGAAAGAAACTTGAAACAATCCCATTAAAATCAGTGATTAAACAAGGCTGACCACTCCCTCTCTAGCTATTCAATATAGTACTCGAAGTACTAGCCAGCGTAATTAGAAAACATAAGGAGGTCAAAGGGATATGAATTGGAAAGGAAGAAGTGAAAATATCACTATTTGCAGATGATATCATAGCAAACTTGTTTAACCCCAAAAATTCCACCAGAGAACTCCTAAACCTGAAAAATCTTCAGCTAATTGGCTGGATATAAAATTAACTCAAACAAATTACTGGCTTTCCTTTATTCAAAGAATAAACAGGCTGAGAAACAAGTTAGGGAAACAACACCCTTAATAATAGTCACAAATATTATAAAATACCTTAGTGTGACTCTAACTAAGCAAGTTAAAGATCTGTTTGGCAAGAACTTCAAGTCTATGAAGAAAGAAATTGAAGAATATCTCAGAAAATGGAAAGATCTCCCATGCCTGTGGATTGGCAGGATTAATAGAGTACAAATGACCATCTTGCCAAAATCAATCTATAGATTCAATGCAATCCCCATCAAAATTCCAACTCAATTCTCCATAGTGTTAGAAAGAGAAATTTGCAAATTCTTCTGGAATAACAAAAAACCCAGAATATCGAAAAATGTTCTCAACAATAAGAAAACATTTAGTGGAATCACCATCTTGAGTGAATATCCTAAGTGTGATAGTAGCACATTATACGCATTATTGATAAAAACACAACTGAGTGAATCAGAAGCAGGTCAGGGGTAGTGTGGCCAACTTTTATTGTTATTGAATTATTATAATATGCATATATGTATGCATGCCTATGTATTGATGGGTAAACACATAAATAGGTACATATACATGTGTGTGCATATGAGTAGAGATCAGAAGTCAACCACTGTTGCCATTACTAAGGATCCGTGCAGATATTTTTGTAAATAGGTCTCTTACTGAAACCTGAGGCTATCCCACTAAGCTGGACAATCTGCAGAAAGCCACACGGATCTGCTTGCCTCAGCACTGGAATTGCAAACATATATTAAGACTTCTGCTGTCTATCTGGGTATTGGAAATCAAATTCAGATTCTAATTCTTTTTTAGCAAGCAGCTTATTACCTAAGGTCCCTTCTAAGTCCTGGCATGATCTACTTTAATATCAGACACTCTGTTTCCCTAAGAGGTTAATTTGGAACAATAGGTTCTTTTATTCTTTGCTTTGTGTTCAGGAATTAAACTCTGGTCACCAAGTTGGCAGAAAGCACCTATTCCTTCTGTGTCATTTCTTGGCCTAAGGTTGTAGTTCTTTTAAGATCTAACTACAAAGTATTTTAATATTTAAAAGAAAATAAGCAATCTAACTATTCACATTTCTAATTATTTAATCAGTGTTAGTTATGTCATGCCTTATTGCTGCAGTTTAAAAATTGTGAATAATATTGTTTGGACGTGAATTCAATAATACTTTGGTGGGTGTGACTTGAAATTGTTCATTGATTCAACATAGAACATACTTCTATATGGTATTAATATTTCAGGCCAAGTCAGAGAAAATACAAAAACATCATCAGACTTAAATGATTATAATAACATTTCAAACACTTAAGCCCATGTTATTTTGAGAAGGAATATTTTTACCTCTTTATATAATCTTCCCCTTTTTTCCTTTAATATTTTTACACAATGAGATTTGTCAAATAGATTTCCTCTATGATGTGTGTACAAGTTTTATTAAATTAAGGTTTATACAAATTCACAGGATTTACTAATTTCATTACCCTATGATTCCAAAGATGAATTGATCTAATTAGGAATTAGGAGCTTCATCAAAATATTCTTCCAAGAAGATATGAGATTCTAGCACACAATCAAAGAAATTTAATTTGGAATATTAGGTAATCTTTTACTTTTTCAGTCCCTCCCTTGCTCGTGTTGGAATATTTTCAATATGATCCATTTGCTTTTATTTCAGTAAATGTAATTTTTCCAAACACACACACACACACACACACACACACACACACACACACACAAACACACACACACCAAGCCAACAAACAAAAATCCCTACAGCTTTGTTTGGCTTAAATTTTGTTTGGGTAATTTGAAAGAAATATTTTTTTTAAGTATTAAAGATACTGGAACGTAGCCAGCACTAATTTGGCCTGGATGGTTCAGGATAATAACCTGAGCAGTGAAGCCAGCTGCTTCGTCTGGTGGGTAATTTTTGTTGTCACTAGCAACATTGCCTCGTCTAACATCTTTGACTAACATGTTCTTTACATTGAAGCCCACATTGTCCCCAGGAAGATCTTCACTCAAAGCCTCATGGTGCATTTCAACACACTTGACTTCAATTGTTACATTGAGTGGAGCAAAGGGTAACCACCATTCTGGGTTTGAGAACAACAGTCTTCACTTGGCACACAGGGACAGTACCAATTCTCCAAATTTTATAGACAACCTGGAGGGGCAGTTGCAGAGCCTTATCCATTGGACCAGTTTGTGGCAGGGTACAGTCCAAAGCTTCAAGCAGTGTGGTGCCACTGGCGCTGCCATGTTTGCGGGTGACTTTCCATCCCTTGAACCAAGGCATATTAGCACGTGACTACAGCATGTTGTCGCCATTCCAACCAGAAATTGGCACAAATGCTCCTGTGTCAAGGTTGTTGCCAATTTTTTCAATGTAGGTGCTGACTTCCTTGATAACAGTGCATTGTAAAACCTTCAGTAGGAAAGAATGTTTTCTGAACCGTGTGTGTGTGTGTGTGTGTGTGTGTGTGTGTAAATTTTAAGTTATTAGTTTACAAAAACAGTACATTTGAATGGAAACAACTTGACCAAAAATCTGTCACAGAATCTTGAGATCCTTAAAAACAAGTTTAATGAGAAAAAAAAAAAAAGATACTGGAAAAGGTCCCCAATTTAAGATTGAATATTAAGATTAAAATTAAATAAATCTCCCTAAAAGAAAAATTACACAAACTGTGCGTATAGTCTTTACAGTGATACATGCCTGAGAGTGATCTGTAGTTTCTCACTAATAACGTACAGTGGCCATCCTGCCAATGTTCTTGGTCATAAACAATTCATAGATTTTCACAGAGACCATCCTCACAATTACACCTTATTGTTTTTAATACCAATATTTAGTTTAAATGCTAAACTAAATGGTTTAAGGCAATGTATTTTAGTTCAACATTGAAAAAAAACATGACTTTCATGGAATAACAGTTCAGAGGCTGACATTTTTGTGGTTCCCACACATGGATACCCCAAGAGAATCCCCAGGAGACAAATTCTGAGTTTAGAAATATCATGGCCAGTTTCCATTGTATCTATTTGTTTTCTAATTATACTTTGATGGAAAGTTTACCTTAACTGTTAGGAGGATCCCTTCAGTTTATACAAGATAAAAATTTTGGAGAACAAGAAATTCTCGTTCATTCATTGGTATAACTGTAGTAATAATTTAACCGATGATCCCCAAACTCTAAGCACTGGGGAAAGAATAGTAAGCAGTCCCATGCCATTTGAATATGGAGCTCTGTTACTTCTTTGTTTTCAAGACTGTAACACAAGAAGACAAACTAAGTCAAGCATGATCAGAAGTTTCTCTTCAGACGAGGCTTCTTAAACTAGAATGATGATCCTTCCAATGAGGGACTCTACTTCCTACAAGAATTCTAAGAACTGGAGGTAGAGTCACTAGAATACTCTTTAACTGGATTTTAAAGAGTTATACTTTCTAACAAATCCAAGAAGATTTTTAAATGCCAATAGAGAAAAACTTTCTTCACATTTCTTGTAAAATTTTTGAATAAAAATAAAGACTGCGGAGGTTACTCAGTCCTGGCACAGAAAGAGTAAGGACATGAGCTGGTAAGCCAGAACCACCATGTAAAGAAAGAGAACTGCATACAATAGTGCATGCTTTTAATCCCAGTTCTGAAAAGGGGAAGACAGACATATTACTGGGACTTATGGATCATGAAGTCTGGTTGACTTCACAAGGTCCAGGTCAGTTTGAATATCTATTTTAAAACAATACTAGAGTAATGACATCCAAGGGTGTCTACTAGCCTTTATATGTGATACAAACACACACACACACACACACACACACACACACACACACAGACACACACACACACCACAAAAAACTTCCATTTTTTTCATTCAATATGGATGTTTTAAGTTGATGTTAGGCATCGTCACCCATTACTCTTCTATCTTGTTCACTGAGGCAGTATCTCTCATTTAAACCCAAAGATTATTAGTATGAGTCATCCAGTGAGCCAGGCTACTAAGAGAACCCCCTATCTCCATCCTCTAAGGCTAGAAATATAAGACTGCCCACCTGTCATTTACATGAATTCTGGGCATCCAAATTCCTGTCTTCAAGATTGCAGAGGAAGCCTTTTAGCCATTGAAAAAAATCTATCCAGCATCACTGAATAAGTCATATAAATTAGAGAAAAAAATACTCATGATCCTATTATTATAAAATGATTTATAGAAAAATACTACATGTATAGGTAGAAAAATTAAATGTATATTACGCATTAAAACTGGATGCATACTTTACATTTTTTATGACTTTTCAAGGCAGAAATGTAATCAATAGTCTTACCCATTCTGAACTCTGTGAACTACAGACCTTGATAACTGACCTTGTAATTTATGTCCATTAGTTCACACTTTTTCTACTGCCTTCAAATACAGATGTAGAACTCTCAGTTACCTCTCTAGCACCATGACTTCCTGCCTTCATGCTTCCTGCTCTTATTAAATGAACTCTAAATTGTAAGCCAAGATCAATGAAATGATTTCCTATATAAGAGCTGCTGTGTTCATGGTATATCTTCATAACAATAAAAAGATGTCCCATGACAGAAGAATGGATACAGAATATGTGGTTCATTTACACAATGGAATACTACTCAGCTATTAAGAATGAAGACATCCTGAATTTTGCAGGCTAATGGGTGGAACTAGAAAATATCCTGAGTGAGGTAACTCAGATGCACAAGGACATGCATGATATGCACTCACTAATAAGTGGATATTAACAAAAAACAAAAAACAACAACAATAACAACAATTAAAAAACAACAACAACAAAAAACCCATACCGAATATACAAGATACAGTCCACAGAATTCAAAAGGCTCAAAAAGCTGAATGGTCCAAGTAAAGATGTCCTGGTCCCACTTGGGAGAGAAAAGAAAGCAATCATAAGTGGGGAGGGAGGGAGGGACATGGTAGGGAAAGTGGAAGGGGTGGAAGGATGGTGGGGGTGGGGAGAGGGGAACCTGAGCTGGTATTGGGAGTGGGAAAAGGACTCAAGCCCTGAGGGCCTGCAGAAAAAATGTAAACAGGCAACCTCAGGAAATAGGAGGGTGTGGACCCCCCACACCCCAGAGTGCACCAGAGACCTGGGTGGTGAGACACTCCCAGGACTCAAATCAAGGGACCTTTAATGAAATGCACATCAGTAGGCAGAGGGAACTTATAGATCCCACCTCCAGCAGGAAGACATCAAGTGAGGGATGGTCAGTCACATCTCTGACCCATAATTGTTCTGTCTGAAAGAATTACAGGGATGGAAATGGAGTGGAGCCTGAGGAAAAGAAGGTCCAGTGACAGACCCAAAGTGGGATACAACTCAAGGGGAGATCCCAAGTCCTGACACTATTACTGAGGCTATGGAGCATTCAAAAATACTGCCCTCTGAAAGACCCAACAAGCAGCTGAATGAGTCAGATGCAGATATTTGCACCCAACCAATGGGCAGAAGCAGCTCACTCCTGTTGTTGAATTAGGGAAGGCTGAAAGTAGCTGAGGAGAAGGGCAATCCTATAGGAGGACCAGCAGTCTTAATTAATCTGGACCCCTGAGATCTTTCAAACACTGGCCCACCAAACAGACAGTATACACAAGCTGATATGAGGCCCCCAACACACATATAGTAGAGGCCTGCCAGGTCTATGTTCATTCAGAGATGATGAACCTAACCCTCAAGAGACTGGAGACTCCCCAGGGAGTTTAGAGGTCAAATGGGGTAGAGGGTAGGGACATCCATGTGGAGACTGGGTATGCTGGGGAGGAGGTGTGGGATGTGGAGCATTTGCAGGGTGGGAGGGGAGTGGAGGGGAATGCAATATGGTTTGTAAGAAATGAATTACAAATAAAATTAAATTTTAAAAAATGACTAAGAACTCCATATTTTTGGTTGACATGGGGTCTCTTGGTGAACCTAAAGTTCATAGATTCAGTGATGGTGCCAGGCCAGCAGCACCAGGTGTCCTCTTGTCTCTCCAGCACTAGTATTGCAGAACTGAATCAGGAAAGTTGTACCTTATTCTTAGAGGTTTGGTTGATTTATGATACAGAGTCTCATGACGAAATTGGCCTCTATTTGCTCTATAGTTCATCCTGATTCTCTTGCTTCTGTAAGTATCAGTCCTGGAATTAGTAGTGAGCTATCATGCCCAGTTCATGAGGTGCTGGGGATGGTACATAAGGCTTCATGCTAGGATGGCACTTTACCTAGTTAACTACATATCAAGTCCTATTATTTTTGTTTAATTTTTAATTTTTTTCTTTGTATAGATTTATTTATTTATTTCATGTACATGAATACACTGTAGCTGTCTTCAGACACACTAGAAGATGTACTGGACCCCGTTACAGATAATTGTCAACCACCATGTGGAATTAAACTTAGAACCTCTGAAAGAACAATCATTGCTCTTGACCACTGAGCTATTTGTCCAGCCCTTAACCCCTAACATTTTTTATCAAAATATTTTTTTTGCAAAGGCCATGAGGCCTCAACCCATTATATAAAGAAATACTGACAAGGGAATAAAGCTGGAAGAAGGACTGGTGGTCTTCCCTAGAGAGGAGCACAACAATTGGTTTTCTAGTATCAAAATGCCACCCCTGAAAACATATACTACAAGTAGCATTATGTTGAATTAATAGTTTATATTTAGTGATAAACTAAATATATTTAGTTTATATTTATATTGCACTCTCTCTCTCTCTCTCTCTCACACACACACACACACACATATATATATATATATACATACATATATATATATATGCAATAAAAATTGATGGGAAAAATGAGGCAAAATATTTGAAGGAGAGCAGGAAGAAGTATATGGAAAAGTTTGGAGGATAGAATAGATAGGAAAAATTATGTGATTAGAATAAAATATGAAAAAAAAGAATTAAAATATATTAAAATAATTTTATCAAAATTAGTCTTACTAAAAGTCTTATAAACATGTAAAATCTGAGCATAGCATATAACATGCTAACCAGATGAAGGTTTGCATGAGACCCTGATATATGTGAGTAAATATAACTTATCCCAAGTTCTAGCTTAGAAAGTTTACCTTTTAAACCTGTGACAAATCAGAAGACAGAGGAAATAATGATTAGACCCATTTACAGGTGGTTCAATGAGCAGGCATACTGACTGCTCTTGGTGGATGCAGTTCAATTTTGTTAAATTTGGACTGTTGTTAAGTGTTTCATTTGGTATCTAAATAGGCTTAAAACCACAGGGTATCAGCAGAGGACTCATCACAATGCATTAGAAGACCCAGTGAAGGATAGGGAATCAAGACAGAGATGGGGTGATAAGGAAAAATTACCTGTGAAGTTTATAAACTCAGGCTGCAAATCACCTGCAATCCTAGTCCCCACTCGTCCTCCCAAACTGAGTCCTTACTTTCTGCCTTTCTTACAGAATGCAGCTTTCAGAAGCTAAATGTCCTTCAGCATAGTTTGTCATCTACTCTACAAGGCCAAGTGTAGCAGCTTCCAGGCAGAACAGTGTGGAGGCTATTATTTCACTGTCCCCTTTGTGCAGCATGGATTTCCAATCCTGATGGTGCTGTTGTCTTCCATGTGCAAAGGAATCTGGCAATGAATACTGTCCTGGTGAGAATGCTGCTTTCATCTATCAGAGTAAGTTATGCCCTTGGTGAGATGCTGTCCTTGAGACTCGTCCTCAACAGTGGGATAAAAAAGAAGGGGATGAAGGTAAGGGAAAGCCTAATGTGATTAAGAGCAAGCCAGACTAGAGATGAATCCTGAATCACCAATTAGACATTTTTATGGCTCAGAGAAAATCATGTAACCTCTGGCTTTTAATTTTCTTATTGATAAAAATGAAGATAAAAATATCCGATTTACAAAGCTATTACTAAAACATAAAGGTATCTATTGAAAACTCCACCAACTTGTATAATCAGTAAATAATAAGTATTACCTTAACACACCATTAAATATAAATATTAATACTATATTTGCATGCATGTGCTTACACATGTGTATAGGCACACATGAATGCATTTCAATCTGGAGGCCAGAGGACATCCTTGGATCTCATTCTTTAGATGTCACCATCCGCCCTAGACATTTGAGATGGAGCTTGTCACAATAGAGGACCTCATCTAATTGGCTTTTCAGTGAACTTTAAGGATCCTTCTATCTTCATTTCTACAAGGCTGAGATATGCCATGTATATAATTTTCTAATAAAACATCACCTGACCACAATATTCACTTCTCCCAGACCCACCCCCACCTTCCATTTTCCCCAGATCCATGCTTCCTTTATCTACCAACAGAAAACAGCATGCATCGAATGGACAACAACCATACACTATGAGGACTAAGTTAGCCAGAACCAGGCTGACTCCATGACAGGCTGCAAACTACCAGTTTGGGAGACTAGGTCTTAGTTTTTGTTTCCTAGAAACAGATACAGGAAGACACCAGATACAGGGAGCTGTGGACAGCCAACCACAGCTGCAGGCAGCTAATTCTAGGAAACCTTGTCATCTGGCATGATGTAAGAATAGGTAGCTAGAATGGATAAGTGAAGCCTAACTAATTGTAGAATCAGTTAAACCTATAGAGATAGAGCTCACCAATCAAAGTAAAGGGGCCCACACCCTCTCTGGGATTCCCCTGACAATGACAGCAGGGTCTGTGAATGCACTAGAATTCTTCATTCCCAAACTGGGAGACCCCTGCGTGCAGGAAATTCAGCTGAATCAACATTCTTTGCTTTTGCATACTAATTGAGTCCAGAGTATCATTTTTATATTTTTGGACACTAGCAAAACAACAAAACAAAATGTGATAAGGCAAGCACCCTCAGACCAAAACTAGACAAGGCAACCTAACAACATTTTATATATATATATATATATATATATATATATATATATATATATATATATATATATATTGTTTGTTTGTATGTGTCTGTGTGTGTGTGTCTGTGTGTGTATGTGTGTAAGTGTTTATTCATGTGTGTATGTGTGTACAAATGAATGGAGAGATGGAGAAGCCATAAGGTAATCGAAAGTGTCCTTCCTCAACAACTGCCCACTTCACTTATTAAGACAGTTTTTTTTAGTTAGCCTTTAGCTCACTAAGTAAACTAGTGAGTCACAGGGATCAGCCTGTCTCTGCCTTCTCAGTCTTGGAATTAAAGTATGTTCTGGCATTCCTGACTTTGTAAATGGAATCTGGGCTTCTAACTTGGTCTTAATGTTTTCATAGCATCTTCATTACTCACCGAGCCCCATCCAATCCTGTGTGAACTGTCTTTCATTTAGATTATTATCCACAATTGCTGACTCCAAAGACAATTGGGGGTGGGAGGTAACTCCAGATACTGATATTATTTTACTTCATCCACATGGAAATTGTTTACTGAACACCATAATCTATTATTATAGAACTCTTTTATAAATCGATACTTTAATTAAGCATGTGAAAGCTTATTATGTCTAGACATTAAGTACAAAGCATATATCTACCATACCAAATGCTGAAATTCAAGTACTCAATCATCGTATTTCAAATCCTTTCTTTTGTCACCAGTAATGTGGTTTGCCTTTATTGTGATTCAAGTCTTGTTTGAATTCTCTACATATGTTCTTTGGAACTTTGGTCCAAAGGTCTGAAGTATACTAGGAACCTATATTAATTTGAACCTAATTTAATCAAACTCAAGAACAGTTGATTCATCTGGGGACAAAGACCAGAGGAGAGGAAAAGTGAATTCTGACTGTGTCAGTGTTACGATCCTGCAGATGTATGTCAGGTCAGTCTGGGAATTAGAGCTCTGAGAGAATCCTTTCACTTATTTCCTTAAAAGGTTCTTTCTAGCTTCTGTACTGATCAGAAGCAACCTTGCACCCATTCTGGGAAGCCACCACAGAAACAACAAGGTGAAACTCATTTCTTATCCTTACCTAATTAGTCTCAAGAGAATACAAATTTGCCAAGCATTCTGGAATAGTAGACATTCACAGTAAAATTGCTCATGTACTAACAAGTGTCTTTTAAATATCTCCACATACTTAAAAAAAAAAAACCGTATTAAACATATCTTCTAAGAAAAATTACTTTAAACTTTATTGAATAACATGTTTTTATTAGATATTTTCTTCATTTACATTTCAAGTGCTATCACCGAAGCCCCCTATACCCTCCCCCTGCCCTGCTCCCCAACCCACCCACTCCTGTTTCCTAGCCTTGACATTCCCTTGTACTGGGGTATATAATCTTCTCAAGACCCAGGGCCTCTCCTCTCAGTAATGGCTCACTAGGCCATCCTCTGCTACATATGCAACTAGAGACACAAGCTCTTGGGGGTACTGGTTAGTTCATGTTGTTGTTCCACCTATAGGGTTGCAGACCCCTTCAGCTCTTTGGGTACTTTCTTTAGTTCCTTCATTGGGGGCCCTAAGTTCCATCCAGTAGATGACTGTGAGCATCCACTTCTGTATTTGCCAGGCACTGGCATAGCCTCACAAGAGAAAGCTATATCAGGGTCCTGTCAGCAAAATCTTTCTGGAATATTCAATAGTGTCTGGGTTTGGAAGTTGTTTATGGGATGGATCCCCGGGTGGGGCAGTCTCTGGATGGCACTTCCTTCCATCTCAGCTCTGAATTTTGACTCTGTAACTCCTTCCATGGATATTTTGTTCCCCATTCTAAGTAGGAAGGAAGTATCCACATTTTGGTCTTCCTTCTTCTTGAATTTCATGTAT
The DNA here is from genome assembly GCA_902729485.2 of Mus minutoides. Taxonomy (NCBI): domain Eukaryota; kingdom Metazoa; phylum Chordata; class Mammalia; order Rodentia; family Muridae; genus Mus; species Mus minutoides. The sequence goes on from LR751242.1 coordinate 59,662, forward strand.
TTTGCAAATTGTATCTTGGGTATTTTAAGTTTCTGGGCTAATATCCACTGATCAGTGAGTGCATATCATGTGTGGAAGAACATGTTTTTAAATCAGTGTTTATTACATTGGCTGTGCCCAACAATATGTTATACAGAATGGTAATTGAAAATAATATTTTTGTAAAGCTTCTGAATGTTAGCAGAAGCACAAGAGATAAGAAATTAGGAAATAAATAAACATAGAATTAATTATAATTGATTTATTTAAAGCAAAAATGTCTTTTTTGTGAACCCTTTACTTTTCAACTTTAAGCTCATGGCCTCTGAAGAGGGAAGGGAGGAATGGAGGGAGGTGGGGTAGAAAGCCCATATCATTACACTTTTCCCTGTTTGACCTCTTCACAGAAATTTTCTGACCTACATTCACTTGCAAACTCTGAAAGGGTGAATTTGTTTTGTTGCTGTGGAGCTTGTGATCACCACATACTGCTAAACTCACACAGGAGCTCAATAACTGTGCTTTTAGTAATTAATTCAATGTTTCATTGTTCATATTAAAATAATATTGCTGATTTAAAAGCTCTTTTAACAATTCCTTATTTCATACTTTTAGTTAGATAGGAGCTTAATGACCAGCTCCAAAATGTTCAGAGAAAGGTCTAGACAGAAGCAGGTAAAGGTCAGGCCACATCAAGTGTCTGTCTTTATATTATGTTGTTATTCTATGTTGAAGAGGCTCTCAATTTGGCTCTTTAAGAATTACATAGTTACATGAATAAAAATAGTTAAGAATAATAGTTACATGAAAATGTTATTGTATTTATTTTAAATAATAAACATTACAAATAAATGAAGAAATGTTTATATCCATGCAAATTACACACAATACTAGCTTGTATATGACAACTTCATACATGTATATAATGTATTTCAAATACCTGATTACTCATCTTTCCCCACTCCAAATTTATCCCAAGTGTATTTTCATGTTTTACTCAAATACACTTTACAAGTATGAAATATAATAACAGTGTTTTGAAATATAGAACATATTTCTTTACTTTGTCTCCTCTACTTTTTCTTTCTCTTCTGCCTATTCCTCTTGTCATGCTGAGATTATATGAAGGCCGACACATGATAGGCAAGTACTCTACCATTAAGACACATCCTTTTTCCTATGCTATTTTTATTAATTCTAGAAGCAGACTAAGAAGAGGAAAATGAATCAAAAGCAAAGCATTTCTACAGGGTTGGTATCTGCAAGGGAAAGCCGTATACAGAGAAGAAAGCTGAAAACAATAGAAACATCAACCAGGATCTGATAATCGCTTCTCATTTTGGTGTTGTTATCATACCAGAACTTCAGCAAACTTATTCTAAGCTAAAAAGCTGTGCAAGTTGTGCGGAACTTCCAATAATGACCAAAGAGACAGAGGTTTGGACATCTGAGACAAACAGGGAGGTTAGGGTCAAAATTAGGACTTGACAAGCATACAATAAAAAACTGTATATACACAAGAAGCATTGTGTTTTCAGTAATATAATACATGTCAGTTCAAACTGTACATTTGTATCTATAAAGAAAAATTCTAGTAGACTTTAAAAGCATAGCATGCTGACTAATACATAATTCCATCTGGTGAGCACTAATTAATGTTATCCAGAGGGTTAACTGATGGCAAGGATGCACATGTTTGTGGTAAAAGATACTGGTAGGTGAGTCCCTAAGTCCATATTCCACTTGTATTCTCAGCATTACACCAGCCCACCAAAGTAAGGATGTAGATGCTTTTCTCCATTCTATGAAATGTTTTCATGACAGTCTTATGGAACTTCTGACCCTTCTGAGATTCACAAATTCCTTTCCCAAAGTTACACAAGCAATGACAATTGCTAGGGAAACAAGCCTCTTCAAAATAGAGTTGTGCTGCAGGTAGCTGTCAGGATGCATCTTTTGGGATAACTCATGCTGAGTAGACTGTTCAGTGATTCAGCTGTTTGTGAGATAGCCAAGCTTCTGCAATATCCCTCACTCATACTCCTCTAGAAAACACCAATAATCTTACGGGTTCATTAAGTTCAAATTAGGTAGAACAATTTTTGTTTCTTTGTTCATTTTGGTGTTATTGTTTTGTTTTGTTTTGATTGGTTACTGATGCCCTACCTGAGGTAAGTAGATGCTGTTCACATTTCCTTAGGAAACACAACAAACTACCCTCTGTCTTTGCATACTCTCTCTGACCTATGCATAACCAAGTATGAATAGACTAAATAACTTATGAACAGCACTTTAAAAATACAGTAAATAGGTTTAAATGCATCAATCCCTAACTCACTTCAGCTAAGGCAATGAGGAATTCATTTCACTTGAATATTTAATATGAAAGGAGAAGTAAATATGCCCACAAAATAGGGTTGTTGATAAGCATTAAATGATTGTTCATGACCCTTAGCATAAGGTCAGGAAATTTATTTCTAGTCAAATATCACTCCATTTATTACATGAGCTGAAAGCAGACATAATATTGTAACTAGCAACTCTGTTTTTTGGTACACATTGGAAATGTATTCCACACAGATATCCATAATACTACCTTGTCAAAACATGTAACCCAAGCTTTGCTAGTCTATTGAATCCTATCTAAGACTTGGCCACCCAATTAAGAAAACATTTCTTATGGTTTTAGGAGAAGTAAACAGGCAATGAACAGTCACAGACAGGACCAGAGGGGATAACAGCTGGACTATAAAACACACCTGAAATTTAGCTATCACCTATCACTTGAAACATTCCATACTAAAGAAAGGTTCATCGAGATTCAGGAAAGAAATACAATTTATAAGACTTATGAAATTGATAAAGATTACAAGGCCCATGAGCTCCTGAAATTTCCAGAGTTCACAAGGCCCTAGGTTATGCAAGCAGCAAACAGTTGCTGAGGGAAGAGATTCTCAGACCAGCACATGGTGTGAACCAACATAGCATATGCAAGTCATGCACCGAGCTGCAGTTTCAGCTTCTGTGGGTCATCACACAGAGTAAAATGGACTTTATAGTGATTGAGTTTCCATTGAGTCATCCTGGCTCCTATACCTGACTTCAGCAAGCTTCTTGGTACTCTAAGCAATACATGCATAAAGTCATTTCTGTGGTCTTTTATCTGGGGTGAATAGACATTTGTTCATGTCTACCCAGGAAACATCACATAACAGCCATTGAAATCCAGACAATTAGTTGTCTATTTAAATTTCTACTAATTTAGAGAAAATATAGGGATCATCACATATCTAAATATTTTTGTTCTTGTTTGTTTATTTTGTCTTTATTTAGACAGATATATTCATACATGATCAGCTACTAGACTATTAGGATTTTCTTATTTCCATACTATAAGGAATAGTTAGCTAAAGGTAAATGTTTTCAAGAACCTGCTTAAGTTCAATCACTGTATGATGAACAGCCTAACTTTTTATTGAATTAACACATTTTTATAGTAGTTTCCCTTTTAAAAATGATTTGTGATTCCCTTGGTAGGTATTAATTAAATGAATTGAATCTTCATGGCCTTATTTGATATTTTCCATATCTCTCCTTAAATGTAGCATTTTGGGCAACTTTGAAGTTATCCCATCTAACTTAATGATTGGTTTCATATATATTTGTGAAATCTGCCATTTCAGTTCTCACATTCCTTTCAGCTATAGTCATTATAATCACATCTGGTGCAGATGTCATGATAGGAAAAAGCTACCAAGATCTGCCTGTTTCCAACTCAGAACTTGGATTACAAACACAAGCCAAGACATCTGGATTATAGATGTGTGTTCTGGGACTTAATCTCCAGACTTCATTCTGCCATCGTAAACATTCTATTGACTGTGTTACCTTTGCAAGGCCCAGAGATGACCAGGTGAATGAACTTAACTAATAATCAACACCGAGCTTGAAACTGTAATTGTAATAAGAAAAAAATGTAATTGTCTAACTGAATATTTCTTGTAATATAGTGCACTGAATACACAGCAAATCTTTAGGAACTGAAAGCTGAGAAGTTTAGAATTTAGCTTCTCATTTATATTATATTTTATATATTATATATATTATATATTATATTATATTATATATTATATATATATTTATATATATATATATAATCTTTTATATCTTAGTTTCATTGTCATTTTGAACAGCAGGTGCAGAATCAGAATCTGCGGTAATCCAGCCTGACCTTGGACTCCTGATCTTTCTGTCCCTACCTTCTGAGTGCTGAGATTTCTGTTATATACCACTCTACCCCACTTATATAGTGCTGAGGGCTCAAACCCAGGTTTCCTGCATATTAGACAAGTACTAGATTAAATGAACTACAGTTCTGGCCTTATTATTGCTTTGTGTTTGCCTATAATTCATTGTCCTTCACTTGGGTGTACTCTCATTTGTTTGTGTAACTCTTTCAACATGTTAGTAGCAAGAAATTAACACATGCAATCATAATTTCACTGAGAATCCCATAGAAGAGTATATTAAGATGTGTTTGCCATGGATGTAGATTTGGAGATGAGCAGATGGTATGTGTTTCATACCAAAGTCAGTCTTCCTTAGAATTTCCTCATGGAAAAAAAAATTACTTAGATTCTGAAAAAAAAAAACTTGAAATCTCGTAAATTTGGACATGAATTTCTTTTCTTGGGATTGGGCCCATCATCTGAGTATCTGAGTAGGTGCAGTGTTGTATGCATTAAGATGTCTTTGCCATGGATGTAGGTTTGGAGATGAGCACATGGTATGTGTTTAATGCCAGAGGTCAGTCTTTGTTAGAATTTCCTCAAGGATCATAATATTTCCAGGGTCATATATACTGTATATATATCAAGACACATGTTGACACAAATGTCACTGCTTACTGGGTACATTTTAAATGAACTTATCAAAAATTTTTAAATGTTGGAATCAGAAACAAAATTTTCAGTCTTTGCTTCTTATATCACTTTATATAAAAGTCATGTTGGAAATGGGATCTATTGTGGCATATCGGTCTTTTGTTTTTTTGTTTTTGTTTTTGTTTCCTACACTCCCTACAGTTTTTTTTTTTTTTTGGTGGGGGGTTCGAGACAGGGTTTCTCTGTGTAGCCTTGGCTGTCCTGGAACTCACTCTGTAGACCAGGCTGGCCTCGAACTCAGAAATCCGCCTGCCTCTGCCTCCGAGTGCTGGGATTAAAGGCATGCGCCACCACGCCCGGCTCCCTACAGTTTTTAACTTCAGAGCTGTACTCTATTTCACACACATTATTTCTAAATTTATGTAGACATTTCTGGATAAGAAATATTTCAGGTGAGTTTGCAAGGGCAGAGGACAGATATTAAGGGACATGGAGATGAGTGGGACTGGGTGAATGATGTGAATCCCACAATAATCAGTAAAAAGAGTTTTTAAGAAGTTATTAAATATGCCTCTGGTTTTTGGGGGGGTTACAATATTTTTCAGAAAAGAAGATATGATCCCTTATGCTCCAGTTCTTGCTAAGCAAGCAAGAGGAACTAAATCCAAATTATCTATGCGCCTTTAAAAATCTCAACATTGTCACATATACATTAGTAAGCCTGTTTTTTGGTGGAAAGCAAAACAGGAGAATCACTGGGGATTGTTGCCTACCATCTAAGTTCAAGATTTAATAAAGAGACGTGAACTCAAGGATTAAGGTCAATAGTAATAGAACACAGCACCCAATATCTTCCTCTTGCTTCTGCAGTTGTGCACACAGTACATACACATACATTGTATGCATGCATGCAAACCCACATATACAGATGTGCACAATCATCCATATATAACAAAAGCAAAGCAATGTTCTTCTCAGGAGTATTTCAGAAAAGAGTAGAATGAATAGAGATAGTAGGCTTAGGTTTCATAAATTGTGTAGGGTAGACAGTTGAGAATAGAACAACAGTAACAACAAACCAACATTTTCTGCTGTCAGACAGCACAGAGGGGACTGGCAGGAGAAACTGGCAGTCACCATGAGTCACATTAGTGTCCTCATGAAGGCAAGCCTGTGGTCCAGATATATGACTCAGGACTTTGGTAGTGGTCACTGGAGAAGCAGCTACTAAAAGATTACACACAAATTATGTCAGTCTGGAACTAAATGAGTAATTTACAATTTGGGGAAATACTAGAGCCCATGGGCAAAAATAGAACATCAACCTATGAACCAAGCCAGTTACTATCTTGTTCCATTCTAGAAAATTACAGTCATGCCAAGCATTTTTTCATAATATAAGATAGGCAGTGCATTGAGAAGTAAATCTGCCATTGAATGAGGTATTAATGGATTACACTATGGATAACAATTGAAGTAATGTCAGAAACTCAATTCTATAATGCTATGTGGGAAGGAAGTACTGACAGCTAAGAGATGGTATGGTGAAGTAGATAATGAGGAAGATTCTAGAACCATGTTAGACATGTGTGTGTTAGAGGTATGTGTGTGTGTGTGTGTGTGTGTGTGTGTGTGTGATTTGAAAATAGAGCAGAGATAAAATAAGAGTATCCAGACCAATGAGTAAAATCCATGACTAACTGAATCTGAGGAAGGGGATGGGTGGTAACAGTACTGCCATGGAAGCATAAATACATTTTCTCAGACCCTAGAACCCATATTTGGAAGCTTGACACAGTAGAGTACACATCTATCACCCTGTGTTGCTAAGAGAAGATGGAAGACAGAAATAGGAGAATCCTAGTAGTTTATGAGTGAGCTAACTTGGGATAAGTAGCAGGGAGCAACATGAATCCCTATCTCAAGCAAGATGCTAGGTAAAGATTGACTTTCATGGTTACCTGGGTTATATCTGCCCTCCTCATGTGCACTATGACAGTCACATTCATTGTATAGTCATACAGAATACAACATTTCATACATTATTTAAAAATCCATTATGCACAACTCCTGCTGAGGATGGAGAAGGCAGTTCAACTAGAGGAAAGAGATCCAAAGGCACACAACAGAGTCTGAGTCAAAGACAGCCCCCACTCCAATTCTTGAAAGACACAGATAAAGACCAAGCTGTACACTTGGTTCATATATGTAGGGGGCCCAGGTCCAGTGCATGCATGTTCTTTGGTTGATGGTCTCTGGGAGTCTCCATTGGCCCCTGCTAATTGGCTCTATAGATCTTGTTCTGTCCTTGGTCCCTATCTTTCCCTCAACGCCCTCCCCCCTCACCACCCAACACACTTCCACCAGACTTCAGAACTCCATCTAGTATTTGACTGTGGATCTCTACATTTGCTTCCATCAGCTGTTGCTTAGTCCTAATGAAACCTAATGTGCCAGAGTGATTTGGTATTGTTGGGGGCTCCTTTTCTCTGAGTAGGAGTGAAGACTGGAATGGGAGCAGGGTGGTAGAAGTGGGGATAGGAGGATAAGAGGGAGTGTTGCCATCAGGATGTAAAGTGAATGAATGAATGAATGAATGGATGGATGAATGAATTTAAAACCCTATGAGTGTAACCAAAGGAGTAAAATGATTTATGGCTGTACTAGTAGTATGCACAGTTTGGTAGTACGATTTGCAACCTGATTTTGTCAGAAACTATGAGAAATAGATACTAAGGGAGGATTTTTTTTCTTTCACTATTTATTCACTTCAAGTTTATGCTATATCATTTACCCATCCTTTTTAAAAATAGCCTTGCAATGTAGAATTGCTCTGTTTATATTGAGCACTAGATTTTAATAAAAACTATCTAGTATATATCAAATTCTACATCATTTCTGTTGTGTTGATTACCAATGTAACACATCACATAGTGCTTTATTTAATCATTCCAAAATTCTATTAAGCTATGTAGATATATGTAATTTTACAGATAAGGGAAGAGACTCAGGCACTAGAAGGTATTAACTAGCATGTAGCCAGAAATTTTCTAAAAACCTCTATTAAATTTTAACTGAATTTATAGACCTCTTTTACTATGTTTGCATTGGTAATGCAAGGCTTATTACTTGGACTCTAAAATTCCAGAGTGAAGCATTCTCTCTCTGCTTTTTCCCTGCATTTCTCAAAAAAAGATAGAGGAAAGACCAGATGGCTTCTGTACTTACTTTTCTCTACACACACTTGGTCTGTGTGTCTGGGATTGTATATACATACAAATATATGTGTATACTCTAGCTAGTTTCTATAAAATACTATTTCAATCCACTTTCATAACATACTTAAAAGCAGAGTTGAGTAGCAGAAAAAGTATCTCTTTCATAAGCCAAAACAATCCATCTTATCCAAACAAAAGAAAATAAATGAAAACTAGAAGTGCAAATCAGAGATTGGGAAACCAAAAACTATCTCATAAATAAACTCTGTTGCTGCTTAATTTTTTGATGATAACTATCAATATTGATGTCTCAAATGTATAGGACAAAAACATGTCCAAGCAGCAAGTACAGGCAATTTAAAGATACAAATAGGAATTTCTCAAGTACAAACTATTTCCCAAAAAATGTATAAAATTAGCTATAAAAATTTTGAAAAATAAACAATTCTACTTTTTATGTATGGTGTGTTTGTGTGTTTTTGCACATGTCTGTTCAGGTAGTATGTGGGTACACATGTGTATAGGCAACTGTGTACATCTGTGTGTGCAATAACTCTGTATATATGTGTGTGTGCGGGTGACTATTTATGGGTGTGAGCATAAAGGTAAATGTGTGCATGTGTGTGCCGGTGACTGCGTATTCAGGTGACTATGCATCCAAGGAACTATATGTGCATATGTGTGGAGGCCAAACATTGTTCTCTACCTTATTTTCTGAAATGAAGTATCTCACAGAACATGAAGTTCACCCTTTTACCTCGGTAATCTTCAGGAATCCTACTGTCTCCACTTTCCCAGTACTGGGATAAAACAAAATTGTTGTACCTGGAACTTCATTCATTCATTCATTCATTCACTCATTCATTCATTCATTCATTCATTCATTTTAATATGGATGTTTGAGAACTAACAATAGGTTCTCAGGCTGAAAAGAGAAGAACTTTTCTAACTGAACTATTTCTCCAGCCCGTAAGCCTGTGTATCTTTTGACTCCCAATGTTATTTTAAAGCTCAAAAGATATTTTCAGGAGGATCATTCTTCTAATTTCCTGACTACACTTCCTTTGACTTCTCTAAGTCATGCATGCAGTTAAGTGGAGTATTTTATAAGATCTGCATTCACCTTGTACTATAGAAAATCTTGATTATCAAGCTGACAAACTCTACTGAAGAATTGCCGCCATCAGATTGGCCTGTGGCATGTCTACAGGGCATTTTCTTAATTGATAACTGATATAAGAGCGAATAATCTAATATTAATGTTGTCATGCACTGAGCAGATGGGATTGAAATATATAATAAAAAATGGCTGTGCAGAGGTAGAAGAACCAAGCCAAAAAGCAATTTTCCTCTATGATCTCTGCTTCAGTTCCTACTTCCACGTTCCTGCCATAAGTTCTTCAGCTTCATTCAAAGATGGAAAGATGCCTGGATACATAATAAACACTTTCTCTCCTCACAATGATTTTTTGGCCAGTGCTTTATGATAGCAACAGAATGTAAACTGGAATACCATGTCACATCTCTGTCTCTGACCTTGTCTTCTTGGCCTTTCACTTTTCGCATCCACAAGTGCCTTAATAAGTGTCTGACATCCTTTATTTGCTTTCCAGAAGGTCTTATGTGCCATTTCCTATGGTATAAATCTTTCTTCCCTTGTGGAATCTATTATCTTTCTACTTTAATTTTGCGTTGTGTGCTTCTGTTAGATACAAATGTAAATACCACGTACTCATAGTATTGTCCTGATTCATTGAATCTATTCCCACTTCCATCCTCTCTAGACTTTCCATGGGAGTGATTTTCAACTGTTCTGGTATCATAATACTCAACAATTACATGTGGGTAGCAGCACAGGTACAAGGTCATTGGTCATAGGAACAATGTCTTTGGTAACAATGCAAATACACCTTTACTGTACAGAGATATGATATTTGATGACTCTAAAAACAATCCCTTCTGTGCCTTAACCCAGAAGTAAAACTTTGCAGTTGCAGGGCTAAAGTCTTTAAGCAGGGACCTGAATCTAGATGTAGAAAATGTTATATTCCTCTTCTAATAGCAAGATAATTGAGGAGGAGGAAGAGCAACTTTCCCTTCTCATAGAACTCTTCAATGTGATTACTGACATAACAATTGAAATAGGAATTTCACATTTCATGTTGACATTTTTGTTTAAGTCATGATGCTTTGGTCATAAAACATTTTATACAACTAACTTCATCAAGTTTACAAACACAATAGTTTCCAAATCATAGGCATAAAAAGCATCTTTATTCCCTCCTATAATGGTTGGACAAACAAGAAGCGCTTTTTAGAGCATGGCGTTTCCAGTTGTAAGTGAAGTTAGACACATAATATTTAATTTCCTAGTCAATTTACCTGGATCTAGTTAAACCTCCTGACTGGCCTCTCAGTTTCTAGATTGTGTTAACTGAGATGGGAAGACTCGCCCTGAATGTGAGTGGCACCATGCAACAGAGTACACCTCTTTCTACCTCCTGACTACAGTACAATGAGATCAGCCTATTCATGATCCTGCCTCCATGTCTCTTCCAACAAGAAGGACTAGATTCACAAACTTTAAGCCACAGAAACGCCTTTTTTCTTAATTTGTCTCTGATACATTTTTGCAATAACAAAAAATTAAATAATACAGAACAGGTATTGTTATCTACNAGAGTACACCTCTTTCTACCTCCTGACTACAGTACAATGAGATCAGCCTATTCATGATCCTGCCTCCATGTCTCTTCCAACAAGAAGGACTAGATTCACAAACTTTAAGCCACAGAAACGCCTTTTTTCTTAATTTGTCTCTGATACATTTTTGCAATAACAAAAAATTAAATAATACAGAACAGGTATTGTTATCTACTCTATCCCTCACAAGAGATATGAACCTATAATCTGATATGTGTCAATTCTATGTGGTGTCATTACAGAGTTACTATAGGATTGATCAGATATTGGATTTTGAAAATTATTTATAGATAGATTATTTATACTTCCAGGTCATTTGTAATCATGAGATATATTCTGATTCTTTTCCTAGTCTGTCTTTGGTAGCAACTATAGACTACCTGAGTATGCAGAAAATGTCTCCACAATGATGTGCAGGTTTCAAGCCTTAGGTGATGGCTCATCAGGTAAAGTGCTTGCCATAGAGGTATAAAAATCACAGTTTGAATCCAAAGAACCCATATAAAAATAGGATGAATGAGGCAGCCTATCTCTAATCCCTATATACAAGAGGCAAAAACAATAAATGACCACACCAAGTTTGCTTTTCAAATTAGCTACAGAAGTGTACTCTAGATACAAAGAGACACCCGGTGTCATTGTATAAGTTAGAGTGATAAAAGATGACAATTGATGCCAGCCTTGGACTCCACACACACCTCTACATGTATGTATGCATTCAACATCAACCACACACAAATAACCATGAATATATACATTTCCACACTCACACACATACTACACTACACCATACACACACATGCACACATGCATTCCTATATGTATGCATGCAACATCACCCATATGCAAGTGAATGTGCATATGCATGTGTACACACATTACTACACACCCACACACATAAACTCAAACATGTGTGCACACACAATCACCTCTACATTTATGCATTCAACATCAACCATACGCAGCTGCTTGTGTATATGCAAATATATACACATTACACACACACACACACACACACACACACACACACACACACACACACCTGGATTTCCAATGGAACCAAGTATTTCTCTTGTTCTAACCTCTCTGACTTGTACTTTTGGTGTGCTAAATATAAGAAACTATGAAATGAGACCTATTCTTGTCATCTGTATTTTATATAATATTTTTATTACTGTTCCTGTGCATTTTGTCAGCATGAATTGTGCCAGGAATAAACAGATAACCTCCAGCCAGGTTCAATTTTGTGAACATCTCATCTTCTGGCAGCCACAGCACTGTTTTATTCAACTTAAATGTGCTTTCTGGGTCAGTGTACAGAGACCTCCCTCTTTTATCACATTCTGCATTCAGAGGACAGGCAAAAAAAAAAAAAAAAAGAAAAATCCCTCTCACAGGTGCTTATCTTGGCCTCTGGTTCCTGTTGACTGAGCAGAGGAAGAAGCCCAAAGCTCCTATCACTCACTGTGAGCCCTGCATGTCTTATCTTAAGCTCAACTAGCAGATAAATGGACCAGGATACTCCAAATTCACAATTCAGGGATATCCCAAAGAAAGAAGGCAGGCTCAGTTCACAGGGGCATTCTTGATGGCAAAATGAAACCCAAATGACACTGTAGGACTTCTCTAGAAATCGTTTATTTTGTGCATTTGCAAATATTACTCAACAGACCAGGTATCTACTATAGTGATTTAATTTTTCTTACTTTTTTCACTTAAAATACTAGAAATTCAGCCAGAAACACTGGATGGGGCAGCAAGTTTCAAACTCAAAGTCGTTATTAGCATTTCTTTTCCTTTAGCCATCTCCTGCTGATAGTAGGCCTCTCTTCTAGCTCTTCAGATTCCAAGCAAATTTCCAATGTACTCTTTTTCTTGATCATCTCTTTAACTTCCTACTATTTGGGGTTTGATAGGTGATGAGACTACTCTCCATTACACATGTGAGATGAGATTTTTTTTTCTTCTATGTAAAACATGGTTGCCATTTTGGAGCAGACAATGCCTTGGCCAAGTAATCTTAACAACTGATGTAAATGCCAGGTTTATAGTACCATATGTCCTGGTGCTCCCTCATTAAAAGAGAGCATGACAACTCCAGGACACTTTCTGGGTGTCCAGCAATTACTCCTTCTGTCTTCCCTCAACTGAAAGTGATTTCAAGAGACGCTAGAGAATATAACAATTTAAAGTTTAACTAAAAGTAAAACTTCATGATGCTACATCTTGGAGGTCATAATTCATGATTAGGTTGTCTTTACAGTGATGATACTGGTTGCAGTCCATCTATGAACCTTCTTTTCTATGTACAATTAGTAAGTTCAAAGCCAAGTTGAACTTTGATAGAATCCTACTTTGCCTGTCATTGATTCCTCATCTACTTTGAATAGATATTTGTGTTTCTGTAGGTAAAAATAAATAAAATAACCTGAGTCTCCAGCATGTTTAAGTGTTCAGACTACAGTATTGCATGATAAATATCCCTGACCATCTCCTAGGGACTAGTCCTGAAGAGGGTAAGCATCATGGGTACCTGTGGGATAAATGCAGGAGAAACAGGTGGGGTAGTTGGAAATGTGAGTCAGGTATTGTAAGTACAGTGTTGCTACACAAATAGGATATGCTCTGATTGGGACGTGAACTTCTGTGGTATGAAATCATACTTGTGAGTAAGGAACGAAAGTCCAAAAATTAATATTTCAGTTTTTAAAATATAATTGACAATTTCTACATACACAGGTATATGGTATATAGGACTTCATTTATAATTTCTTCTTTCATGTGTCATGTGTATGTGCTTTGTGTTTTGTATGTATATGTGAGTGTGTGTGTGTGTGTGTGTGTGTGTGTATGTGTGGTGTAAATTATATTTGGAAGCTGAAGGTCAGCATCAGGTGCATCCTTATTCACTGATTGTTCTCCACTTCATTTTTGGGACATGATCTCTGTGGTGGTTTAAATATGTTTAGCCAAGGGAGTGGCACTATTAGATGTGACTTTGTTGGAGAATGTGTGCCATTGAAAGGGTGGGATTTGAGGCCATCCTCCTTTGCTGCCTGGAAGCCAGTCTTCTCCTGCTTGTTTTCAGAACAAGATGTTGAGTTCTCAGCTCTTTCTCCAACACCATGTCTTCCTGGACACGGCCATGCTTTCTGCCTTGATGATATGGACTGAACTCTCAACTTATAAGCTAGCCCTCATTAATTGTCCTTTTTATGAGTTGCCTTGGTCATGATCTCTTCACAGCAATACTCTTTTATTGAATATGGAGCTCATTGACTGCCAATGAGCTCAAGGCATCTGCTTGTCATTACCTCCCTCCCCTGGAATTAGAAATGCATACTATCATGGAGAGTTTCATGGGCTGTGTGAGAGCCATCTCCATTGCCCCATTAATGTCATCACTTTATGTGGCATGTGATAGCCAGCTACTTACAATACTGTGGTAACTGGACACATGTATGGATTATGTAAACATCAATTGGGTCTACTTGGTATACCTACCATCTCAAATGTTCGTGGTAAAATTATTCACAAACTTTATGTTATGGCCATGTTAGAGTCAATATAATTGTGAAAGGCCTTACGTCGCTGGGAGAATGTGACTACCCTACGTCCACAGGGGTATACTTCTTAGTCTCTGTCAAGTACTTCATAACAATCACATCTACAAAATAAAGATAGTAATACAAGTCAATTTGGGGGTGGGGTGACAGTTTAGTCAGCAAGGTTCTTCCTATATTTGCATGAGGACCTGAGTTTGATCCTCGGGCTCTTAGGAAAAGAAAAAAAAAAAAAAAAGAGGTAATGTGGTGGATTATTTGAATCTTACCATAGAAAATTTGAGATAAGCATAACTCTGGAGCTTTCTAGTCAGCCTCCTTGGTAAGTCCCTAGTGAGGTCTCACTTGACCAGATGAATGGAAGTGTACCTGAGTGGACTAGTGACCTATATATTCACAAGCATGCACACCCACACACACTCACACACACATAGATCCTCACACTAATGTGAACATATACATGGAAATTTATACACACATACTTAGACATACACAGACACACTGATCAATAGCCACTTCTTGCACTTAATTCCATAGAATCTGTATCAGTAGCAATAAAAAAGGTCAGTCATAAAGTTTCCAAGCTTTCTATCCATAGTAGGTCTCAGAGTGTAGAAAAGATGATAATAATAATAATAATAATAATAATAATAATAATAATAATAAGTCTCACAGTAGTTGAGTTAAATAATTAAGATGATTCTGTATACCTCTTCCAGGATATCCTCTATGTGTTGGGGATGTAAGAGGAAGGTGGGGAGTATGTGTGACCCCAACAGCTAGGAAAAATATGGCCATTGCACTTTCAACTCATGGCAGCTGTGATTACCTGCACAAAATTTATGAAATATCTAGCCCTCAGTATCCTTTCACAGAAGAAAAACTAACTTGGCCACACTCCCTCTTAGGAGCTACTGGCAGTTAATAGTTGAAGGGGAATAAAAGATATTTTCTTCAATAAAATAGCCTGTGGAAAGACTCTCATGTTCTTGTTATAATGCCTAAACCATGCTCCTATAAGTAACTCTCTTGATGCATACTGGGTCATTCTCTGAAAAACAAAAGACATGAAAGACTTCATGGGACCATTTGGGACATGAAAGGTCCAGAAGTGAGCACAATAAGAAAGGCTAACAAGGGTATGAATATTTTAATGTGTGTGTGTGTGTGTGTGTGTGTGTGTGTGTGTGTGTGTGTGTTCATGTCCCTGCTGCACCTGTTTATGCAGAGGCCAGTGAAGCATGTGAAGTTTTCTGTTCTATCATTCTATACTTCATTTTATTGAGACTGATTCTCTCACAAAATCTGGGACTGGTCTGGCAGTGAGCATAAACTAGCCATCCTAGTGGTTCCACCCACAACAGCTCTGTGTGGCCATATCCAGATGTGAGTTCTGGGATTTGGACTCATACTCATGTGAAGCACACCCTCACCTCCTGAGTGAACTTCCCAGCTATGCATGAAATTTTATGTTCTTCTAAATAAGAGTCATTTTCTTAATATTTCAAAGCAAAAACAGTGTGGATGGTTACAAAGCACCATCATGTTCCTGATTTTGCCAGTATATGTCTGTCTAAAGACAGAGAGCTTACTCATATATGACAGTCACATCCCAACATCCTGCATGAATGCTCAGGACGTTCTCCTTCTCAGTGTGTTTCAAACTGCTCTAACCCTGCTCTGAAGACCCGATTTTCACATAGATGAGAGATTATTATTCATGCTCCATACCTCTCTCTCCATGTGCATCAACCACACATCCCTCAGGAGAGAATTTTCAGCTCTTCAAGCCACATATTTTAAAGTATGAGAAACAAGGATAAGTTGTTTTGTCTCTGCTCATAGACTTTCTGCTTTTTCTTTTTGAAAACAGTTTGCTTGATAGAAACATTCACTCTCAAATTCTTCCAAGCTGTTTTCTTATATACAGAATATCTCATATTTATCCAAAGATATATATTAGAATAATATAAATTCCTCCCTGGATATTCATGCTGTATAAACAATTCAAATATTTTTCCTAGAAAAAATGTCATAGACTTTATTTATTTCTGTACCAGAATTCTTTCTCCTAATTTAATTCAAATTGATAATAGAAATAGAAGCTGAACCCCTAACGTCTGACATATGTAGCCATCTTGTACAATGTGTATATTTATACCTTACAATTAAATAGCATACAAGCAGAAGGGATATGTCTCCAAGATCCCTACAACTTTAATAATTCTGCCTCCATTCATGGGACTGTTGGTCACAAAAAACTGTTAACTTGATTTCTAGTCTATATGGAGAATTAATTTTATAGTGGGAATTAATAACCATGGCCCCCAAAATGAAAATTTGGCTATTCAAGATTTTAAATGTCCATACTATAAAGTCAAGTCAGTCTTTTCTCAAAGCTTTATGAAGTGCCCACTTTGTTCAGGACTCAGTTTTGCCCCTGTCTAAATATGCTTCTGGGATAATGTTGTGGTTCATCTTGACTAGCAGCTAAGAGATATACCTCTGGGTGAGTGTGTAAAGGTGCATCCTAGAAGGACTAACTGAAGAGGCAATTTCTTTCCCCAGAGTATGCAGCAACTTTGTGGAAACAAAAATATGTGGTAGGGAAAAGCTACAGCTTCTGCCTCTGTAGCTTCATGGTCTGCAGGCAAGTGAAGCCACTTCATGGTCTGCAGGCAAGTGAAGCCACTTCATGCTATGGACTCTTTTGTCCTGCTCCACTAATATGAGTATGACTTCTGTAGCTTTCTTCTGTGAACCAGTGATACTCCAGGAGTCCTCTTGGCTTCCCAGGAGTCCTCTTGGCTCCAGGAGTCCTCTTAGCAGACTAGGAATGCTGCACCATCCAGTCTTGCAGACTGAGCAGGTATTTGGTTCTCAACCTCTCCAGCCTGCCTATGATCACTGTTAAATTACAAGGCTGTTATCAGATAAGGCAATCTAATGAATTCCCTGCATGCTAGGTATTCAATCTTTAGGTATTGCTCCTCTAGAGAACCTTAGCTAATACAGATGGAAAATTAATATTAGTCAGCCCCCATTCTTCCCCATGCTGCATGCATCTTACATGCAGAAGCAGAAACTGCTTTAAAATTATGAATCTTAAAATAGAGCCTCATCATAAAACACTGGAGACAGAGAGAGAGGGAGGGAGAGGGAAAGAGAGAGAGAGAGAGAGAGAGAGAGAGAGAGAGAGAGAATGCCTGTTTCCTAATGATAATGAGGACAACAAATAATATTAAAGCATTGCAATCATGTTAAAAAAATGGAGCTATCTTTGGTGTAATAAATCAATATTATGCTTAAGACAGCAAACATGCAGGCAATTTCAATTCTATGGGGGCATGTTGTTTTATAAAAAGGAACAAGGTGCAATCTCTTCATTGTCCAGAGGATAGCACACAAAAGACAAAGCCAAGCTTGTCAGATGCATCCTAATTGGCTATAGAGTCTGAGTTTTATAGCTTCACTTCATCTGGTCATGAAAACTCAGGTATTAATATACAGGAGGGTAAAATGGGATATAGACTTCACAGTGCAGGAGTTAAAGAAAGAAGAGCAGACCAGAGGACCAATGTGTGTCAAGAGTGACTTTCAGTAAGAATTGTCCTTTTCTACTAAGGTGTCTAAAGAAGAGCAATTTGTCCTACAGGAGGCACATGCCTGGAAAGCTCTTGTCAACTGCACTAAAGAAAATGAGATCTATATGCCCCAGTACAGGGGAATGCCAGGGCCATTATGTGGGAGGGGGTGGGTATGGGAGCAGGGCGGGGACGCGGGAGGGTAAGGGAAAATTTCTGGATAACAGGTGAAATGTAAATGAAGAAAATATCTAATAAAGAGAAAAATATTAAAAAAAAAGAAAATGAGATTTTATGCACCAGAGTGCCATTCATAAATCATTCTAAAGGGCTGCCAAATCTTTTTTTTTTTTTTTTTTTTTTTTTTTTTTTTTTTTAATAAGGTGAAATTTAACTTCTTCCAGAGCTCCAGGCTTTCAACACCAGACTGAGATTCCTGAGATATCCAGCCTTGAAGACTAAGCCTTTATCCAGTTCTCATTCTTTCTGGTGTAAAACAGCTAGTGTTGGACTATCCAACTGCCAACATTGAAATCAATCTAATAAATCTTCTTGCGATACATATTCCCTTGAAGGCTGTAGACTCCTACATTGGGATAAATTAGAACTTAATAATCCCAGTTTAAGGTTTTCATGGTTTTCTGCCCTAGCAATAGTCAGTGAGTTATAATTTCTTTGTGTCGTTTTGACCCCTATACGTAAGCTTCTATCTTTTTTTTTTCAATTTTTTTCCAATATTTATTAGATAACATCTTCATTTACATTTCAAGTGTTATCCAGAAAGTTCCCTATACCCTCCCCCCTCCCGGCCCTGCTCTCCTACCCTCCCACTCCCACATCTTAGCCCTGGTGTTCCCCTGTACTGGGGCATATAAAGTCTGCTTGACCAAGGGGCCTCTCTTTCCAATGATGGCCAACTAGGCCATCCTCTTCTATATATGCAGCTAGAGACATGAGCTCAGGGGGTACTAGTTAGTTCATGTTATTCTTCCACCTATAGGGTTGAAGACCCCTTCAGCTCCTTGGGTACTTTCTCTAGCTCNTCCATCTATAAGCTGTTATCAATTCTGTCAGTTAGGAAACCCTGACTTTTAAAGGAGAAATTAAGCAGGTTGCTCAAAATTATACAGCTACAAATGCTAGGAACTTGATTGAAGCCCAGGAGTACAGACTTATATATCAGCTATGTGTTGTGAGTGGCAAGAAAACTGGCTATATAACAAAAAGCTGAAGTTTGGCTCTGTCTCATTGTGACATTGAGCCAGAACATCACACAAAGAAACTACTCTTTTTTTGTAACACTCATGCTACAAATGTAAAGATCAATGCTCATTAATTCTATGTAGTCCAGCTGGAGCTATGGAAGAAGAAGACAAAATCTTGGGCTCCTAGACCAGCCAGCTACCACCTAGCTAAGCCAAGATGGTCACACACTCTGTACGGATACCAGTGTCCTGTAATGCTTCCTTTTCCATAAGCTAGTTGCACAAGTTGCATCACAAAACCTTGTCAGTAGGTCTCTCTTTGTTTCTTCCTGAATGAAATCATCTTACTCAGGTATATTGTCCCATGTATGTTCATTCTTGCCTCCCACATTGCTTTTCCAAGACACTTGAAGAGTCTTGTTTAGTGAAAATTTCTTGGTTTCAATAAATGATGCCAAATGATTAAGGGTGGAGGGATGATGGCCAAGTGACAGCTTAACCCAATAAGCTCAAGGAATGGTGAGCCCATTAATGAAATGAATGAGAAAGCCAGGACTACCATGATCACAATGTGCAGAAAAAGTTTGCCATTCACTCATACTGTAATAGATGCAGAAGATGACAAGCATTGACTAGATACACTGAAAAGACATCATCCTTCCTTAAGATATTCTATATACCAATGGCATACACCATGAGGGCTTTAATAAAGGACACTTTATTAAAAGTGTTCTTTTGTGCCTAGGAGACAGGGAAATGGTTGTGCTTTTCTGGAACTTTATGGGATGCTATAAGGTGTATATTATAGACTTTAAGTAACATTTATCTTTCCAAAAAATTAATGTTTCAGGCCCCTGACTAAAAATTCTTAAGGAATATTTCAATATTTTAGGGATACCAATGGTGGTTTACAAGAGTCATCTCATGTTATCCTGGCAGGAAGGAGGATATTCTAGAGTCAGTGTGCCTTTTCTAAGCCTATAAGACTATTGAAATGATGGAGCCCAAATAATTGAAATTTGCCCTGAAACTTCTTGTTGGTTTAGGCAAATGGCTGGAACTCTAGTGCTACCTTGTCTACTAGGAAGGGACTTCACCAAGTTCCACAACTTCTCAGACTACAGGGCAGGAAAGACTGAATCTCAAATAAAAATGGATCAGTGAAAGGTGTGACAATGTTTTGCCCAGGAGCAGCTATGCATACCATGTGCCCTTTTAAAAAACCTGAACCCCATCTCAATCTGGACAAGTATGGCTGAATGCATTTGAATCAGGTTTATAAAATAAAAAGTTTCTAGTGACAGAGATGAGTGTCAAGGAGCACATAGAGGCTAATAGTGAATTCTATAGATGGTGTGACCATGAGCTAGTACTCTTTAGAAGGAAAAGAGGCATGATTCACAGCAATTTTGCAGTAGCAGGAAAGTCACACCTCATGACCTAGTGGACGTGTAATGTCCTTGAGTTGGGCAAGTTAGTATTTAACCAAATGCATGCATATGTGAAGCTGTGTGTATCGATGCCAGAGAACAGTTGCTGATCTTGAGTGATTTTAATTGGCATTGCTTTGCTATGTAGACTGGACTTCCTGGCCAGTGGTTAGTGATCTGTCTTCTACAGAAGGCCAAGTTATATGAGGTGTAAAGCAAAAAACAATTGGTACAAAAGTATATTAAGGATCCCTTCCAGCAGGGCCCACCCCTGCCATCTTCCTTCAGAGCTCAGCTGAGGTTACTAAGTCCTCCAGAGTGCTCTCCATACCAAAAGAACTCCAGATCACAGGTGAGTGGAACGCAGTATCAGCTTCAAGAATCAAGGAGGGTCTTGTACAAAAAGGAACCATGCCCGAGCAGAGGCTGGAATCTCTTCCAGCCTGGATCACCCCCCCCCCCCACCAGCCATCCCAGGAATGCAGGGATGGTTTAATATAAGGAAATCCATCAACGTAATCCGCTATATAAACAAACTCAAAGACAAAAATCACAGGATCATCTCAATAGCTGCTGAGAAAGCATTTGACAAAAATCCAACGCCCCTTCATAATAAAAGTCATGGAAAGAACAGAAATTCAAGGCCCATATCTAAACATAATAAAAGCAAAATACAGCAAACCAGTAGCCAATATCAAAGTAAATGGAGAGAAGCTGGAAGCAATCCCACTAAAATCAGGAACTAGACAAGGCTGCCCACTTTCTCCCTTCCTATTCAATATAGTACTTGAAGTCCTAGCCAGAGCAATGCGACAATGAAAGGAGATCAAGGGAATACAAATTGGAAAGGAAGAAGTTAAAATATTACAATTTGCAGGTGATTTGATAGTATATATAAGTGACCCTAAAAATTCCCCCAGAGAACTGGTAAACCTGATAAACAGCTTCAGCGCAGTAGCTGGATATAAAATTAACTCAAACAAATCAGTGGCCTTTCTCTACACAAAGGATAAGAGGACTGAGAAAGAAATTAGGGAAACAACACCCTTCACAATAGTCACAAATACTATAAAATACCTTGGTGTGACTTTAACTAAGGAAGTGAAAGATCTATATGACAAGAACTTCAAGCCTCTGAAGAAAGAAATTGAAGAAGATCTCAGAAGATGGAAAGATCTCCCAGGCTCATGGATTGGCTGGATTAATATAGTCAAAAATAGCTATTCTGCCAAAAGCAATCTACAGGTTCAATGCAATCCCCATCAAAATTCCAACTCAATTCTTCACTGAGATAGAAAGGGCAATTTGCAAATTCATCTGGAATAACAAAAAACCTAGGGTAGCAAAAACTATTCTCAACAATAAAAGAACCTCTGGTAGAATCACCATGCCTGACCTCATACTGTACTACAGAGCAATCATGATAAAAACTGCATGGTACTGTTACAGGGACAGACAGGTAGATCAATGGAATAGGATCGAAGACCCAGAAATGAATCCACACAACTGGCTGTTAACATGTAGAAGAATGTGAATTGATATCATTCTTATCTCCTTGTACAAAGCTCAAGTCTAAGTGGATCAAAGAACTTCACATGAAACCAGAGACACTGAAATTTATATAGGAGAAAGTGCGGAAAACCCTGGAAGATATGGACATGGGGGTAAAATTCCTTTTTTTTTTTTTTTTTTTTGAGACAGGGTTTCTTTGTGTAGCCCTGGCTGTCCTGGAACTCACTCTGTACACCAGGCTGGCCTTGAACTCAGAAATCCACCTGCCTCTACCTCCCAAATCCTGGGATTAAAGGCATGCCCCACCACCGCTGGGCAGGGGTAAAATTCATAAACAGAACAGCAATGGCCTGTTCTGTAAGATCAAAAATAGACAAATGGGACCTCATAAAATTGCAAAGCTTCGGTAGGGCAAAAGATATGGTCAATAAGACAAAAAGGCCACCAACAGATTGGGAAATAATTTTTACCAATCCTAAATCTGATAGTGGGCTAATATCCAATATATACAAAGAGCTCAAGAAGCTGAACTCCAGAAATTCAAATAACCCCATTAAAAAATGGGGTATTGAGTTAAACAAAAAATTCTCAACTGAGGAATACCTAAGAGTTGAGAAGCACTTGAAAAAATGTTAAACATCCTTAATCATCAGGGAAATGCAAATCAAAACAACACTGAGATGCCATCTCATACCAGTCAGAATGGCTAGGATCAAAAGTTCAGGTGACAGCAGATGCTGGCGAGGATGTGGAGAAAGTGGAACACTCCTCCAATGCTGGTGGGATTGCAAGCTTGTACATCCACTTTGGAAATCAGTCTGGAAGTTCCTCAGAAAATTGGACATGGTACTACCAGAAGATCCAGCAATACCTCTTCTGGGCATATACCCAGAAGATGTTCCAACTGGTAAGAAGGACACATGCTCCACTATATTCATAACAGCCTTATTTATAATAGCCGGAAACTGGAAAGAACCAAGATGTCCTTCAATAGAGGAATGGATACAGAAAATGTGGTATATTTACACAATGGAGTACTACTCAGCTATTAAAAACAATGAATTTATGAAATTCTTGGGCAAATGGATGTATCTGAAGAATATCATCCTGAGTGACAAAACTTGATATGCACTCACTGATAAGTAGATATTAGCCCAGAACCCTAGAATACCCAAGATACAACTTCCAAAACACAAGAAATTCAAGAAGGAAGACCATCATGTGTATACTTCATTCCTCCCTAGAACAGCAAATAAAATATCCATGGAAGGAGTTGCACGGACAAAGTTTGGAGCTAGGATAAAAGGATGGAACATCCAGAGACTGCCCCACCTGAGGGTCCATCCCATAATCAGCCACCAAAGGCAGACACTACTGCATAAACCAGAGGGATTTTACTGGGGGGACCCTGGTATAGCTGTCTCCTGTGAGGCTTTGTCAGTGCCTGGCGAATGCAGAGGTGGATGCTCACAGTCATCTCTGGGAGGGAACACAGGGTCCTCAATGTAGGAGCTAGAGAGAATACCCAAAAGATGAAGGGGTCTGCAACCCTATAGGTGGAATATGAACTAATTAGAATCCCCAGAGCTCGTGTCTCTAGCTGCATATGTATTAGAAGATGGCCTAGTCTGCCATTATTGGGAAAAGAGTTCCCTTGGTCTAGCAATCTTTATATGCCCCAGTACAAGGGAATGTCAGGGCCAAGAAGTGCGAGTGGGTGGGTAGGGAAGCAGGGCAGGGGGAGGGTATAGGGGACTTTTGGGATAGCATTTTAAATGTAAATGAAGAAAATATCTAATAAAAAAGACAAAAAAGTATATTAGATTAGTTAGCTTTGACAACTTCTCTATATCTAGGTTATTTATAAAACCAAATATATGTCATAATTATGGAGATCAGAAATTCATAAATTAAGTTGTTATGGGACTGACTGTATATTGTCTGAAAATTCCAAGGAAGTATTTTACTTAGTTTCCTCCCAGCTCTGATTGCCTCCAACTGTATCAGACCAGCTCCAGCCTCTTTTTGTCTATGACTCACTCCATATACATTTTTTCCTATCTCTTGTATGTATATATCAATACAGCAGAATGTGTGGAGGCAAGAGATCAAAGTTGGCTGTGATTTCTCTCTTTTTTTTAAGATTTATTTATTTATTATATGTAAGTACACTGTAGTTGTTTGTTTTTTTGTTTTTTGTTTTTGTTTTTGTTTTTTTTTTTTTCCAGACACTCCCGAAGAGGGCATTAGATCTTGTTATGGATGGTTGTGAGCCACCATGTGGTTGCTGGGATTTGAACTCAGCACCTTCAGAACAGCAGTCAGTGCTCTAAACTGCTGAGCCATCTCTCCAGCCCAGCTGTGATTCTTTTGCTGACTACCTTGACATTGTTTGTTGAGACAAAGCATCTTCTTTGGTCAGGAATTCAATGTTTAGTCTAACCTGGGTGGCTAGTGGGTTGTAGAGATCAATCTGTTTCTGCATCCCCACCACTGGGATTACAAATGCACATCACTAAAGAAAGCATCATGTACTTGTGATCTAAGGATGGAACTCAGGTATTCAAACACTCATCTACATAGCATCTCCCAGCCCAATCTCTAGTCTGATAAAGACACTACTCACCTAATTTAGAGGCTCTTCTAATTTTAAAAAGTTTACATGAAGAACAGATACACAAGCAAGCTGTTTTCAAAAAGGTATTATTTTGAGAGTCTGGGTGCTGATGAATTTGTGGGGAAACACTTAAGCTCATCACAATATGCTTGTTTATACACAAGGTAGTTAATGAGCAAAACTATGATTAAAGCTTATACTATCCACTACTAATTCTACTGAGTGGGAAGAGTATGGTTATTTTTGTTTTTTTTTTCCATTTTCCAGTGTGTGTGTGTGTGTGTGTGTGTGTGTGTGTGTGTGTGTACCTATGTGTGTATGTGTGCTCATGTGTATACTTGTATGTGTGTGGTATGTGTGGGTATATTTATGTGTATGTGGTATGTTTATGTGTGTGTATGTGTGTATGTATGTATATATGCATGCACTTGAGTTTATGTGCATGCAATCATGTGAGTGTGAAAGTCAGAGCATATCTGTCAGTGCTGATCTTCACCTTCTATGCTATTTATCAAGGGGCCTTCCTGTTATTAGCACCTGTGTATGGCCAAATAACTGGCCCACTAACATCTGAGAATCCATGTTTCTCTAATCACCACTGAAAGAGGGTCAGGGTTGTAGATGTTTACTTAGGTTCTGTCCTCAAACACAGGACTTCAAAGTCTTCTGCCAAGTACTTACCTATGATGTCGCTCTGTCCCCAGCCCATTGCTCTCATACTCTTACAGCTAAGTAATTTCATATTTTCTTGATAGTTTTGTCCTTAAATATATGCATACTAAGTAAGAACTCTGTTTTCTTATATTTATATATTACTTGTAAAATGCCTTAGAAAATAGGCTTTACATAGTTAAAGCATTATATTAAATTCTGATATCACATGAATATCCAAAGACCTGAAGCTTATACCATCATTGGTAGTACATAAGCAAAGTTTTAACCACGAGTAGCACTTTAATTTAGCTGAAAGTTTAAATTTTGAAAACTGAGCAATAATCTCATAAATTACCATAAATATGATCAACCAACTTCAAGTAATATCATCAAATTTCCTCTAGTCGTGTATATTCAAAGAGAACTGCTTTCCTTAATTTATTTTCTTTGTTTACTGCACTTTGATGTCATCTATAAGGGCATTGAACACATAATCTATTATCAAGACTTTATAAGTGTATGCAGGCATGTGTGTTTGTCAGTGGAGGGGACCTTCCTCAGAAACTGTCTACATTAGTTTATGGGATAGTGTCACTCTGCACCTGGAGGTTACTGGTTTGCCTAGACTAGCTTGCTAGTAGCACCAGGGATTATCTGGTTTATGCTCTCTTCTTGCTGGCGTTGCAGGGTCAGGCCTCATGGCAGAGCTTTTTTTTTTTTTTTTAGTTGTTGGGAATTCAAATTCAGATCCTCATTTTGTGTGATAAATATTTTGCTAACTGAGCTAACTGGCCATCTCCTTAAGCTTTTTTGTTTTTGTTTTCTGTTTGTTATTTTATTTTATTTTAATGATTATGACAAGTAGTTCTCCTTTCATAGTTTTGTCAGAAGAACTGGTACCTGGATCTTATTTTATTTAGAAAAAGAACTGAATAGTAACCCTATTCATACAAATCACTAAGCTCTTCAATGCATGTTCCTGTTTCCACCAAACTGATGATGACATTATTGTTAACTCCTTGGCGGTCAATGGCAAGTAAATATATTTCTCACTAGTCAATTCTATGATTAATCATAATATTTAGCTGCTCCTTAATGAAATGATAGGTGTTCTCTTCTGAAGAAATGAGCTAACACAGTCAATTAAAAGAAAAAGGCAGGTTTACTTGAGAACAGGCTACTGGGCAAGATCACCAGTCTCAGGGGATGATACTAGAATTAGTGGTAAACAGGCTGCTTTGTGGGAGCCTCTTATATTTTGTGGAAGGGGGCCACTGTGACTTAAGGTGAGGGGGATTGGGACACCAGTCTGGAATGTTAGAACTGCTGGACTTGGCCTTTTTGGTACTTTTTCTGCTCCTGAGGCTTTCTTTCAGAGTGGGTCGGCTTAGCGGGAGAGGGAGGAAATTAAATTTGCTGGGTCATGAGTGGGAGGAAGTGAGGCAAGCTAGGGATTCCAACCAAACAGAAAAATGACATATATTTCATTTTTCACAGCCAACATTCATTGCAGGACTGCTGTGGAATTGTCTAATATTCAACCTGAAAGGCTCAAAGTGGGCTTGAAAATATATATACCAATAAAGGACAAAGTCAACAACAGAATATAGATGCCTTATTTCAATTCCCATGTAAGCGATTTTTTTCTGCCTATCTGAAGAGATTGTTTCCAGTCTTCATACTACTGAGATCATTCTTGAGTCAGTATTCATTTCTCTCCCTGGTCCAGAGTCTGGTAATTCTTTGAGTTCTCCTTCCCAATTTAGGGACTCTGATATCTTGGCCATGTGCCTGATGTTCCCTTGTTAGGCTCCATGATTTGCTGAAGAATGATGTCCCAGCCTCAAATAGTATGCAAAAGCAAAAAGCCTTTTATTCTACTGAAGTCCAGCATTTTCAGGATCTACCATTTACCAAGATGTAGATATCCATGTGAAATCGAAGGTCTAATTTAAAACACATTAGGGGAATTCCAGGGACGATTAGGTGACCTTTATCTTAGTTAGCTCAATCTCTAAGGACATTCTAGAAAAATTGCTAGGGGTGGGGGCTAGAAACTGTTGCTAGGGAAGCCTGATAATTGTTTTGACTCTTTGCCCTTACCTCAGATTCTTATTGACAGCCTGAGGCCTGGGGTTTTTTGTGTATTGTTTTGTTTTGTTTTGTTTTTTCTTCAGTAAATGACTAGTTTGGACTTGCCCAGTTTTGGAAAACTGAGATCTAGGCCTAGCCTCCTGAAATGTCAGTTTGAAACCTGTCACAAAGTCAGGCTGTCTCAATCCTCTCACCATGAGTAACAGTAACACTTTCTTATAGAGATTCCTCCTAGATAGTCTCTTTATTCTCTGAGAGCAGTTTAGAGAATTGCTATCAGGAGACCTTGAGAGCTCAGTGTACTAGTATAGTAGTACTATAGTATCCATGCTACTATATAGTGTAGTAGCATGTACTAGATGCTAAGTTTAACCCCATCACTGTACAGGCTTAGCATTATGGTACATGAATAAAATACTAACATTCTAGAAGGCAATATCAGAATTTCAGTGTCATCCTAGACAACAGAGCAGCTTTGAGGCCAACTTGAGAGATAAGAAACATTTTTATTTTATATTTTATTTAGAGTTTAAGCAGTGAGTTAAATTGCAAAGCAAGTTCACACCTCTGGAAAGCAGTCAAAAAGTGAGCATTCTGAAGTTTTGAACAGCTACTTAACCCACTGGAAAATGAATGCACAGTATCTGCTGTTAATTACCTCATGAGTAGAGGAGAGAAAATCATATGTGATTCTTCTGGTTCTATGCCTTTAAGAGAGATGTAATAGGATAGCTTCAGCCAAAGTCCAGCTGTTATTTTAAAGGTACACTGAGATGTTTTTCCTGGGAGCAAATTTAAACAAAATGCCAGGAGTTTATAATCTGCTCTTAAGTTCCTGTCCCATGTGAGGTAGTTTATTTTGCTTCCAGACTCACGTGTATATGTTAAAGAGATTACTTAGTAACTTTTTGTATCCATTCCTCACAATTGAAAACGATTTCTCCATCCTGAAACAAACTCAACAGGGAAGTAGTCAACAATCCAGGAGCCATGGGACCTCAATTCCTTCTCATACCACCAAGTAGTTTCGTTCTGTTGAGAATCTGCAAACACCACTGTCCTCTGAGAATATACCCAGAGATGTGAACGGGATTTATGTCTGCGTTTGTATGCAGGTGCTTGTGGTTGTATGCTTGTTTGGGCTTGCCTGTGAGGACAAGGAACAACTTCAGATGTCATTTCTCAGATAGTATCTACCTTGTTTATTGAGGCAGGACTCTCACGACTCTGGGAGTCACAAAGGACACCATCATTGTGCCCCAGGGATCCACCAGCCTTTCTCTCCAGTGAACCAACACACATAGCCTTTTTAATGTGGTTTCTGAGGACAGAGCAGAACACTGTCCTTTGAAGCACTATATGTTTCAACGCAAGCACTTTACTGAGTTTACTATCACCCAGGTTAAGCACTGAGATTTTCAAGGCATTCTTAGAGTTTTACATTTGAGGGAAGTAAGATGATTTTAGGGTATCAAACAAACTTACTTTATAAGTAGTTAAATAGTGTTGATTTGACCACATCTCTAAGAGGTGCTCATAGTCTATGTACAACAGTTGAGTGAGTCTGATGGTAGGCTTTATAAATGTCTGGCAAATGCAGGCTCTATCACCCAGAGTCATGAAGTTTTGCTCGGGATGACAAGATTACCAAGTAGCAAGAAGGGTTTAAACTCAGATTTGCCTAAATCTAGAGCCCGTAGTCCCAAATCTGAGCACAAAGGAGAGCTGAGCTAAGCAATCCCAAATTCAAATGATGCCAATGAAACAGTGTAATCCTGCTCCAGTCTCAGGGTCCAAGCCTCTTCCCCATCTTAACTGAATCCCTGGGGCAGACACAGTTACAGAGGCACTTTGTCTACTGTTGGAGAAACAAAGACAGCTCAAGTGGGAGACAATGAATTTAGAGACTATACACCACCCTTATCAGTATCCATTCTGCCCAACATCCTTATAAGTAGTGCTAAAGTGCACAGGCGTCTTGCTTCTGATCTTTCCTACAAAAGTCCCTTTCCCCCCCTAGGGTCTATCCCACAGCAAGTGGGGCACACAGGCAGTTTGCCTCTGAAGTTTCCTCAGAAATTCTGCTTTCCCCAATGCCTGGTCTTCACCTCCCTGCAAAAAACTCAGGGATTCTTCTCCCCTTCCCTGGTTGCTCAGACAGGAACTCAAGGAGCTATGGGTGCCAGCTTGAGTGAGACAAGTGATAAAACTCCCTGGGCTGCAGTGGCACCAAGACTAGTACTCTCCCAGATAACCAGCTGGGCTCTTCCCAGGTGCAGCTGGTGCCTGTCCTTGGACAAAGGAGATTAGGATACCACATTTAAATGATAGAAGAAAGGTAATCAGGGGTCACAGACAGTTATGGCTGGCCATGAAACTGTTATGTTTATCATAGTTCCTGATAGCCCCATAAACCATAATCTTTAGGTCAGAAGAAGCCACCTCTCAATCTCCAGATTCCACTCTACCAAATGGTATCTTGTCTGAATTATGACTTACCTCACCAGCCTTTCCTGCCTTTCCTCCCCTTCACCTTAAGCATTCAAAGAATTTCTAACTCTGTTGTATGTAAGCGTCAAAACACATAAGCTCATGGTCAAACTCCTGTCCTATGCAGTGGGGAAGGTTTGCGATCGAGTAGAGACTCATAATAAAGGACTCTTTGCAAGATTGCAGTGGCGTCTGCAGTTCTTGAGCTCTTCTGGGTTTCCCATGGAATCAGGACATAACAGTGCCTAGTTATTTCTAAAATTCCCTCATTTGTTTTCTGTTTCCCTTGTCTTGTATAATTCAGGAAGTCATACAAGCCATCAAGAAAATTATGAGCGAGTTCTTTATATGTCTCTTCACATGGGGTCAGACAGCTTAAAGACACAGAAAGGGTTGTACCGATCTTTAAGAACTGGGATTATTGAATTTTCTTCTGAATCAAGGCAACTGGACATCTGGAATGTGAGCAGGTACTGCTTGGATTAACTGTGCAGTGTGAGGGCCAAGGTGTGAAAACTGGGTATCTCTTCTATAAGTCTCAGGCCTGCTAGCCAGCCTCCAGCTAGGCTGTGACAGACACCAGGAACATATTGCCTTGCTTTTTCCTTTCCCTCTTCCTTTTTGTGAATGTAGAACCCACAGTCCCATACATCCTAGACACATTCTCTATAACTGTAAAGGTCCATGATTCTCCAAAGAATGATACCTCAGACTCAAACAGTACAGAAATGCAGAGTGTTTTATTTTTCAGAAATCCAGCATGCTGGGGTTTCCTATTACCAAGACAGAGAGAGACTTCCAAGTGTGCTTGAAGGCCTTATTTAAAGAACATTAAGGAATTCTGGGGTAGGTGGCCTCTATCTTAATCTGTTTGGTCCATATATGGGCATTCCATTATTGGGGCATCTAGGCACTTGCTGGAGATGTCTGGGAACTGTTGCTGAGGAAGTAGCTAAGGACAACTGGAATATGCTGCTGACCCATTGTCCTTGCTTCAAACCGGGTGACTGGGACAGTCTATTATCTGAGTGTGAAGTCTAGATCCTGAGGTTTATTCTATTAGTAACTGACTTGTCTGGGATTGCCTAAACTTGCCCAGTATTTAGGCCTACTCTCCTTAACTGCTCTTCAATTTGAAGTCTGTCATGGAAGAAGCCTAGCTTTCTCACAACTACAACTGAGCTACAGCCACACTTCTTAATGGCTCATCTCTACATGTGGACCACCTGCCTCTCCTGTGAGTTGAGATGAGTTTACAAGAGTACAAATCACACTCAGGGGAAGATACCTACTACATTATTGCTAATACACTTTCTTCTAAATGGCTTTAACAGAAGAAATGGAGAGGGGAAAATGGCCAATCAAAACCAAATAAACAAAACCTACTTGTATGCTGGGTAATAGTTCAATTGGTAAATTATTTTCTTATAGGCATAAGGACCTGAGTTCAATCCACAGAGTCTATTTTACAAAATCAGGATATTAGTGGTACACACTTTGAAAGGTAGATTTCTAGAGCTTACTTTCAAGTTAGCCTAGCTTAATGAGCACCAGTCCAATGAGAAGTCTTGTCAAAAAATAATTAAGTTGAACAAGACCCAAGAAGTTCTAGTGAAGTTGTCTTCTGCCCTACTTACTTCCCTGAACCAGCACACAGACATGCATCCACAGTTACAGGCACTGAAATGTAAAGGCTTGCAACCATCAAGTAGTGTCTGTGATTCACTGACAGACCAGCCAGGAAACAAATTATTAGCATATGTTGCACCTGAAAAAGAATTAATTCAGGAACTTTTCATATCTTTTATTGACTGTTGTAGCTATTTTTAAGAACACGCGTGCACACACACAGAAAATTCTGCCTGTGTGTATGACTGCATACCAGAAGAGAGCACCAGATCTAATTATAGATGGTTATGAGCCACCATGTATTTTTCTGGGAATTGAACAGGAGACTTCTAGAAAAGCAGTCAGTGCTCTTACCCTCTGAGCCATCTCTCCATCCCATCTGTCACAGTTTAAATATGAAATATCTTCTAAAGGATCATATGATTGAACCTTGGATCCTAGCTGATAGTGCTGCTTGGGGAGATTGTGAATTGGAAAGACTGAGAACTGGAATGATTGAGAATTGGAAAGATTTCTCATGGGAGGAAGTGATATACATATATGTATACATATATGTGTGTGTGTATATGTGTGTATTCGTGTGTGTGTGTGTGTGTGTGTGTGTGTGTGTGTGTGTGTGTTGAGAGAATTTCCCAATCCTTGTTTAAATACTAGGGTTATACTCTAAAGAAAACTTTTTTCACTTACATCTGTATATTTAAATATAGTTATCTGGAAGACTTCAGGTTCCTGAAGGAATGGTTTATAAACATCCTCAAGAAGTTTACAAAATTTAAAGAACTTCAAATTTTGAGTTCTGTGACTCTATTTATAAAATCTCTACAATGTAACTAAAGATGTTGCATGGTCTTACAAAATAATTTTTCTTTTTCATTACACAGAACTGACAAATCCACTTATTGAGTTGTCATCTAATTGTTTCAGAAATTATTAAGTGACAAATCTGTCTCAAAGGAGAACACTGACGAGAAGACATATTAGTGGGATGAAGGAGGTGCGTAAAGAAGATGCCTGAACTGTAACTAGAATACCCAGCAGGGAAAGAGAAGCAAAATACAAGAACACTGGGGCTCCTAGATCAAGCCGTTTCTGGTCTGGGAGAGAAGCAACACTACACCTGCTTGGCAGAGTGCCTAGTCTTCACTCAGTTATCCCTGGAAATGCAGTCACTTGTATGTGATCAACCACATTGGCAATTCAGTCTTAGTGTTTGCAGGTGTGGGGAAAGCCATCTCAAGGAAGGGATACCTAGATCTAGCCTCTATGTAGAGTTTTTGACAAGCACAGATTCCCTGTTATCTCTTCACTGAGGTGGCTTGGGTTAACTTTCTTATACACTATATGCATTTTTTTTCTGTGCATATGCAGACATCTTTGTTTCTTGATTTGGAAGTGGGTGTGCACATGTATGTGTATGTTCATGTATCCTGTGCATACGAACAGAGTCCAGAGAAAGACAGAAGGTACTCTGTTCTGACAGTCTTTGACTTATTCTCTTGAGAAACAGTCTCTGACTGGTCCTTGAGCTACCTGGCAGCCAGAATGTTCATCAGACTTTTTACCTCAGTCTTGCACAGCTCTGGGCTTACAAATGTGTGGAGCCTCACCTGGTATTTGAACTCAGATCTTAATGCTAGTGCAGCAAGTAATCTTTTTATGTAACATAGCCATGTGAGCCTTATGTGTGTACCTTCTGTTCTCATTAACATACAGCATTCACATAGACACAATGTCTGAAATAGCAGCACAACACAGAAGCAGCTACCTTAGAGTCCATGCCTAGGAGATTATGCACTCAGTATTTCTATGTCCATCTCAGGCAGATGCTCAGTCAGCAAAGACGCTTATCCGGCTAAGTCCTTGTCCCTTCTAGATACTCAGTTTATCATTCTTTTAATAGAAGTCTGGACATCTATCATTGCAGGTTGTCATAAAAAAGAAAGATGACACAAAATGTAGCCAAATATCTATAAAGTCAAAATGGCTTCTAGGGAAAAGGTACCATACAGCTTGATCTACTGACAAGCCGGAAACACATAACCCGCCAGCCTCACAGAGAGCTTTCCAGTGTCCTTCCCATGCATTTGTCTGTCTCTCACAGAAGACTGACACATCTTCCTTTTAAAACCAACTTAATCTATAGTGTCACACATGCTTGATAAACTAAAATATACTCAAACAAGACAGGAGATGAGAGACCCAGGATTCTTTGAAAACTCCAGCATAGTTCTAAAGGACCCTTGTTTTTAATTTTTTTGTGCTAGTCATGCTTTGTTTGTAGGTGTGTGTGTGTGTGTGTGTGTGTGTGTGTGTGTGTGTGTTTTAAAACAGGGTTTCTCTGTGTAGTCCTAGCTGTCCTGGAACTCACTCTGTAGACCAGGCTGGCCTCGAACTCAGAAATCCACCTGCCTCTGCCTCCCAAGTGCTGACATTAAAGGCATTTGCCAGAACTGCCTGGCAGGTCTTTTGAGTTCTTAACTGATGAGCATTCTCTTCCTCTTTGGGGAGCTCTTTTCTGAGATAACTTTGAAGGAAAAAAAAATCGCAATTACCTTCATCTGTAGACTGTAGCTGATTTTCTGATACATTCTCAGGTTACGAAATGAAATAACTATTTTCAATGAAAATGGGGGATGTCAAACACATTTTGTGGGTCCATTTGGTATTTTCCTGTAGTTCAGAACAGTATTTAAAGTATTTTGATACTCTCAGACAGAGAGAAATATTTTCCCCTTGTGAGTCACTGTAACCGGGCATAGAAAACAAATCAACACTCATGAGACAAATCCACTCCAGCACTACTCCACATTTATCTTGTGGGTGGATCATTTACTAAACCCTGCATTCATCAATTTTCCATTATCCCTTTTACTTGCAGCTCACACTGAGCCAACAACAATGTAGCCCTCCTTAACAGATTGAGCCTTCTGGTTTTTATATCACTTTCTCTCCTTAGCACTGACTGCTATTGTGATAATGAGCTTAATCATCTTATTGAGATGAATGTTCTTTGAGCTTCTTTTCTTTGTTTTTAAGCCAGGGAGAGTCTTGTTTCCAGGAACCCTTTCCAGGCCTGGATGCTTTCCATTTGACTGCAGGGCATGTAGACACCTGGGGCTTTAGATTTTGGCCTAGAGTTCTTTTCTTTAGGCGTCAGCAACTCCCCCAGGTTCAGCTATAGTGCCTCTTTGTCTGCTGAAAGGCCTCTGAGCCAATTGTTCTTAATGAGCCTGCCGGGGAAATAGCCCATAACCTAAGGAGAGCTTACCTGCCCCACTGAGTTTTCAGTTTACTCAAAAAGCACGGAAATATTGTACACTGGGTATCTTCTCTAAGTGGATGCCACACACTGGCTTTAAAAGCAGTAGTCATGATTCTCACCACTTTAGCTCTGGTCAAAGCTCATCATGTGCATGAATAAATCACTTATGGTTTACACTTACACAGAGCTTCACAACCTGAAAACCTGACCAGATGCCCCATAATCACTTGATACTTTTTTAGAAATGTAAATTCTTAAACCTACTCTGATATATTGGCTCGGATATTCTCCAAGCAGAGCTCAGTACACTGTGCATTAACAAGCCCTGTGGGGCTATTTTGAGGCATGCTCATTTTTGAAAATCCCTTTTACAGGTCATATGAGGTCAGCATCCTCATTACACTTGCTCTTCAAGAGAGGAAGTTAAGTTTCCTAGGGATTTAATTATCAGAGCCACAGATTATTTTAAACTTCAAAACAGAGACAAAATATATAGAGAAAGCAACAGCTTAATGATGAAACACAAATTGAAAATATAGTAGTAAATTCTCAGTACTGGTGGTAGAGATTTCTTGGTTGGTAAAGTGCTTGGTATGCAAAATAAGGATCTGAATCCAAGAGAAATTTTGGGTTTTTGGGTGTGCCTTTATAATCCAAGCACTGGACAGGTAGAGACAAGTGGATTCCTAGGGTCTGTGGGTTAACCAGCAGAGCCAAATTCAAGGGATCTAGGCTACTGAGAAACCTGTCTCAAAAAATACATAGAGAACAGACATATGTTAGGTCAGGCCTCAACAAGCAATCACACACATGTGCATGCATATCAATACACACACACACACACACACACCTCAGTACAGAAAAGGCAATTAAAAATAACTCATTTTTGCAGACACTATAATACTTCATGTGATTTTGTAATTTTAAAGAAGCAAAAAATGTTAAAAACGAAATATTAACTCTAACTTCTATTCTAAGGAGAAAAAGTCTTCAGAACATATTTGGTATATATATATATATATATAAAACATACTATTATGGGTTGAACTTCCTAAAAAACTTGGAGTATTTTGACAACAAGACTCATTTTATAACAGTGGATTTAGAAGAATTACTTTTAAACAGATCATCCCGATCCTTTGATATCAACTGCTGGATGATATCCAACTACAAATGCAAGCATGGTATGGACTATAATTATCTGATTGTTCACAGACAGTGTCCATGAATATTAATACTGAAGTCTACATGATGACTCCATGTCCAAGGAATGTTATTAAGTACCACCTGTATACACAGGTAAATGTAGAAAAGCACTAGCTTACTAAAAAAGGCTAGACCCAAAGCAGGCAATAACCTGAAACATCACTGCAAATTTTCACTTAAGAAAGAAAAACAGATGAGCAATGGGCTCTTGACAGTCCTCCATAATTTTGCGGCCATCAATCAAGTAAGGGCATTGCCCCAAGCCCCTCCACAGGTAGAGGATATGACCACAGGTCATGTAGTCTCAAGACAGATCTCCATGTTAATGAGTTACCTAAAGGCCTGGTGGCTTAGCCAATAAAATCTCCTTCCCAGGCACTCCTCCTTGCAAAAGATATTTAACCCCAGCCCTCCCTGAGAAAGTGGGGTATGGTTTTAGTCATCGCTACTCTCCATCATGACAATAAATGCCTTAAAACTATAGACTGTCTGTCTCTTTTCATCAGCATCCACCATGAGGAACATGCTTTCTTCTAAAGAGCTAGCCACTAATCTCTTGCAGAAGGCCTCTCAGAGCTCCCAACTATGGCCTCCACCAATCCAAGCCACCCTCTGGACAAGCCAAGGACTCTCTTCCTCTCAGAACCCAGCAGGGGCTATCCCCACCTTTCCCCCTCAACCCCGGGCTAAATCTAAACTTTGTCATTTATATTTGAATGTTTTTAGCACTGTGAGTGGTAGCTGGCTGTTTAGTTCACTCAGAATAGAGTACAGATTCCTCAGGTGTAATCCTACACATAGCAATGTTGGACAAGTAACATAGTTGAGTTATTTAGGCAAGTTATAAAAAATGTCTGATATATATGCAGACATATCTTCAGCCAATATGATGATGAATGTCAATTTGCCAAAATCTAAAATCAGTTGAGAGATGAGCCTCTGAGCATGTCTTTAGAGAATTTTCTTGTTTGTGCTAATTTACATGGGAACACTTGCCCACAGTGGGCACTGACATTCCCTGGCTAAGATCCTGAACTAGATAATAGTGAAGAAAGCAAGTTGAACGCTGACCTAACAACATTCACGGGTCCTTCTGATTATGGATGTCGTGTGACCATCCACTTTAGTCTCTGACAACTGTGAATTCCCTGCCAAGATGGAATGTCAACTTGAACATTAAGCCAAAAAGAGCCATTTCACACTTATGTGACTTTTCTTGGCAGAATTTTACCACAGTACAAGGAACATAAGAAAGTAAGATAGCTAATGACACAATCTTACTGACAATCATATTTTATTAGCATATTTTCCTATTTTTTTAGATGACATAGCAGATTCTGTGTTTAAAACCACTGAAATTTCAATAAAGGGAGTAACACACAATCTCTCTAGAGCTGGTAGTCCAATTTCCCTTGAAATAGAGATATACTTAAACCAGGGCCAAGATGTGATCTTATTATTTCTGAATAGATACAGTATAGTAATTAGGCTACACAGTTTGGTTAGAGTGAGATAGCAGAGACACTCACTGGTTAGCATTAGCGCATCTTATCTTTATTCACTTGCAAAGGAAAGTATTTCCTACCCAGATGCTGTCTTCTTGTTTGTACTGTTGCCAGTTGTGCCCTGTGTCGCTGAATATCAGGCAATAGCTTGTCACCCAGTCAGAGCTCCCATATCTTCCCTGTGTGGCCACTGCTGTAATCTCTACTCTGTTTCCCAGGTCCAACTGCAGCCACTGATGGGCACTGGAATCTGCTGGAGACCAACCACCAGTTCCTGGAATATAATCAAAGAAAGACTTGTAATAATGTCTTAGGAAGTCACCATTTCTTATGCCAAAGATCAATGAAGCTAAGTTCAATTATGGCACAGTTTCTGTTTCTGAACTTAAACTCCTAGTACTTTCAGAACCAATTTTCTAACATATCCCAGTACACCAGGTCCAGGGAAAGGGCAGTGTTTATTGGTGCCAATTTCCTTCCTCTTTCTTTCCTTCTAACATTCTTCTTTCTTCAGCACCATTTTTTTTCTTTCTCTGTATGATGAACCTACTAGGGGACTCAGAATGGATACAGAGCTGAAAGAAGGAATTCATTAAACATTCCATGGACATCATTGATTACTTTAACCTTTAATATCTATGAGGAGAATGCTTGGTGAAGGGAAAAGAAAGGTTCAAAGAAAACCTGTGAAAAGCCTTCACAAGAGAAAGACAGAATTACAATGCTGGCACAGGAGACAGAATGTCTTAGCAGGTGCTTAGAAAGGCCTTTCTAAGACAGAGACAGTAAAGCTGAAACCTGAGTCCAGGGTAGCCAGGTCTGAAAAGGTGGGAAGCAGACAGTTCTATAATCATCCACAAGCTAGGAACAGAAGAGGAAATGGTACATATGCAGCTGCAGAACTTGAGGACGTCTGTCACTGTACTCAAAAGGGTTTTGCAACAGCTGCTTGGCTCCTAGACTAATC
The DNA here is from genome assembly GCA_902729485.2 of Mus minutoides. Lineage (NCBI taxonomy): Eukaryota > Metazoa > Chordata > Mammalia > Rodentia > Muridae > Mus > Mus minutoides. The sequence goes on from LR751242.1 coordinate 98,163, forward strand.
ATGAAATTTGAACTTTGTAGATAATCAATATTCATTTTCTCAGAATTGGAAAACCTATGCTTTAAGTTTTTGTCTCCACCTTAAGTAAGGAAAAAGTAAATCAATATAAACTTTTAATGACTGCTTAATGCTCAAGTACTCTGAAGTGTGGGCTGAGGGATGTTGCAGTGTCTTTTGAGATGGAGAGTTGTGTGGTAAAATTCAACCATCTTTCTGGCCCTTTTGCAAAGATCTGGATGGAGAAGTGCTTCTAAATATAGAGTAATAGTTTTGCCATTTCCTTAAACTTGCGTGCACATTTTCCTGATGCTCTAGTTTACCTCCTAGCAAATGAAAGAGAATTTACTCAGACCTCGGCTTGGTAACTCAGGTACTTCCTATTTCTGGTCTCCACTGCAAAATTCACTCAGACCTGGCTTAGTAGCTCAGGGGCACTCTGCATTCTGGCTTCTACTGCACAGATTATCTTCCAGCATCAGCTTATCTGAAGTAGCCTTGTTTGATAAGATTGTTTATATTTCCACCAACTAAATAAGATTTGAAACAGGCATGGAGAAAGGCCCATAGTTGTCAGCTACTTTGAAATGTGGTCTTCTTAGTGGTTAGCATGACACAGCAAGACAAGCACTATGGTATGCTGATACTCTCCACTCTTTTTCTAGTAAGAGTTGTGTGTGTGTGTTTGTGTGTGTGTGTGTGTTTGTGTGTGTGTCATGTGGGGGAGGATAACTGATTTTCTTTCTTTTCTCATTTATTTTTCTTTTTATGGTATTACAACTATACCTACAAGACCATGTTCTTAAGAATAAAGCTATAAGTAGACTTCCAGTTATGTCTTTCTCCATTTCCATATTTCCATAACATATACAGTACACAAAGTCTAGATGGTGCTGGAATAATTGCTGGGGAAGATGTTGGGTGTCTGCACCATCACTTGGAGGGAACCTCCAGTGTACTTGTTAGACTGAACCAATCCAGAGTAGGGTTAAGAATCAATGCTTATTGTGACTCAGCTATTGTATACTGGAATTCACTGTGTTCGGTATGCTTTTACTCCCTGCAGAATGTCCTATGAAAGAGATAACATACGTCTCATGACATAGTGGAAGGAAGAGATTAAAAAAAGTTTAAATAACCAGACAGCCAGGATTCACATACAGTTAAGAGAAATGCAGCTCCTTGAGATTACTTTGTAACAGGAAGTAATGTGGCTAATCCCCAGGAAATCTCAAACTGAGGAGACATCTCATTGTGGAAAAGGTTTGTTCCCAAGCCTGGCCACCTGACTCAAATCCTCAGAACCACATGGCAGATAGAGGAGACTATTTCAGTATGTGGTTTCACATTAACTCTCACACAAACGCCACTACTACCCACAAAAACAACAGAAACAAAAAACAGACAATGTAAAACAAATGAAGATGGGAGGAACAGGTAGTAGAGGTCATGGAAGAGGAAGAGGAGGGGAAGGAAAATGGGTAGGCTAGATTAAAACACATGATATGCACCCATGTATTTCTCAATAAATAATAGAGAAAAACAAATTCAATAGGTTAGTAGTCATGGGAGGAAGCATTTGAGTCTCCCGAGTTATCAGCCCAAGAAATATACACTTTCTGTTACCACTATCACTACTCCTCACCATGCTCGAAAGTCCCAACCACTATTCCTGCCTCTCTGCTCACTCCTTAGAACTGAAAGAGGTGCAGATTTTATTTTCCTAGGAAATAAAAGCTAATTCCTGAAGCATTCATCATGTGCAATCTCTACTGATGCTCATTTTAGAGAATTCACTGATTTTAAAAGGTAAAAAAAATTCAAAGTGGTTTTAAACACTGTCACCGCAACAATACTAAAACTTGATAAGAAGTGGATGCAAAAGTTATGGATTTGGTTTATTGCTTGTATTATGTTAATTGGGTCTCTGAAATTACATGGGTATTTGCACATCTGCATGTATGACATTTATTTATTTATTCATTTATCTATTTATTCGGTGTGTGTTTGTGTGGTATCCACCTTTGGACATTTGTGTGTCAATGCATGCATGTAAAAATCAGGAAACATTTTGTGAGATTTGGTTTTCTTCTTTTGTAATGTGAATCTGAGGGATTAAAATCAGAGAATTAGCCTTGGATGTATGTGTCTTTACCTGCTGAGCCACCTTTTTTACTTTTTCTTTTTCTTTTTCCTTTCTTTTTCTTTTCTTTTTCTTTTTTTCTTTTTTTTTTCTTTTTTTTTTTAATTTTTTTGAGACAGTATTTCTCTGGTTTCTCTGCATTGCCCTGGCTGTCCTGGAACTCACTCTGTAGACCAGGCTGGCCTCGAACTCAGAAATCTGCCTGCCTCTGCCTCACAAGTGCTGGGATTAAAGGCATGTGCCACCACGCCCGGCCATCTTTTAAGTTGCAAATGAAAAGAGAAAATATGATCTCACCTTAGATAGGTACAGCATTCAGAATTAAGCGACAATTTTTTATAAAACCAGGGATGATTTTAAGACTGTCTGATTTGGTTTCTAACACCCTATATACCTTACTAACTGCATACTGGGTTGTTGACATTATTTTTTCCTTCTTTTAGGCCAGATCTCATGTAGTCCAGGGTGACCTAAATTTTTTTTTCAATTTTTTTATTAGATATTTTTTTAATTTACATTTCAAATGCTATCCTGAAAGTTCCCTCCCCTCTTCCCCCCACCCTGCTCCCCTGCTTACCCACTCCCACTTTCCCTGTATTGGGGCATATAAAGATTGCAATACCAAGGAGCCTCTCCTCCCAATGATGGCCGACTAGGCCATCTTCTGCTACATATGGAGCTAGAGACATGAGTTCTGGGGGTTCTGGTTAGTTCATATTGTTGTTCCTTTTCTAGGGTTGCAGACCCCTTCAGCTCCTGGGGTTCTATCTCTATCTTCTCCATTGTGGGCCCTGTGTTCCATCATATAGATGACTGTGAGCATCCACTTCTGTATGTAGCTGAGGATGATATTGAACTACGAATTCCCTGCTTACATCTACAGAATGTTGATGTAATCAACATGTAACAGAATCACAGGTTAGTGCCACACTGCTTGATTTTACATAATGTTGGGAATCTAACCAGGGCTTTGTGCATATTAGCTAATTACCAATTTAGCAATATATGAGTATGCGCCCCACTGGATAGCTAACTTCAGGGGGTTTTGTTTGTTTGTTTGTTTGTTTTTTATGTTTGTTTGTTTGTTTTTTCTTTTCAGAAAACATGGTGCATCTAGAACTGAGTACAAAAAATAGAGGTCAGGTTCAGTACCAAGTTCTTCTCCCAGGGTTAGATTAGTGGAGGTTTTCCCAACTGTGTTCAGAGCCAGTGCCAGGAAGTCAGGCAGCTTATCCAACCTCATGTGACCTACAATGGACCAAACAGGAGATCCCAGTCTAGACAATCTGAATCCTGCAACAGAGTTCCATGTTCCTAACCACTCCAAGTCACCCTCTCTCACTCATCATCCTTGTTCCCACCTGAGCTATAACTCAACTTCACAGTAATTGTATTTCATTTGAAAACATTTCTTATTGTATTAGTGTGTGCATGTTTGTGCATGTGGGTTGGTGGGAGTATCCCATGGTGTCCATATGTAGGTCAGAGGACAGCTGGGGGAGTTGATTCTATCCTTCCATCATGTAGATCGTGTGGATTGCACTTAGGTCATTCAGCTCGGCAGCAAGTACCTTTACCCACAGATCTATTTCAAAATTCCTAGGAATGCTATTTTATTATCAGGGAATAAACCAGGCCTAGCACCAGTTAAGAATGTAACTAGAGACTTTAACTCCATTTTTCTGACTTCAGGTTTATGCCATACGTTTTAGCAGTGACTAAAAATTGTAAGCATGTACAAACCACTTGTATAAAACATAATCAAACTTTAGATAAAACAAATTAAAAAGAAATGTCTTTTTACCTTGGCAAACCTCTCTCTCAGCCTTCTATGCCACCTTGCTGATAATCAGCTTGAATGCAGTCCGGGAAGATTCTGATTGTGAAACAGAATAACTCATGGGGAAGTCAGAACTCTCTCCATTCTACCTGTTTTTCTTTTCCTCCTCAAAAATGAAAATGAGAATTTATGCATGTCCCACATTGAAAATGGAACACAGTGAAAAGTACATAGTTTCTTTTCAGGGAAATTAAGTAGCAGGCATTCCAAAATAGTCTCCATCTGTTCAAGGCCAGCTGAACGAGTGAGATGTAACATCCAATGCTTTCACACATAATAGATTTTAAGCACAAATTAGCTTATTTTACTTTACTTTTTTATTATATGCATCCATGATGTATATGAATGGCCATGTGTGTGCTTGTATGAATGTGCATATATGATTTGGATTCTTGTGCATATGTGTGTAAGTCAGAATCTAGTGTCTGCTGTCTATCTGTATTGTACTCCATAGTGGTTTTGAGGCAAAGTCTCTTCCTGATGACCTACTTAACTTCAACCTAATATAGCCTAGAGCCAGCTATGATCAATTGAGAGAATGCTCAGATAAGCCTGTAGGGATGATCTTGACTATTAATTGATTTGGAGGCCCAGATCCACAGTGTACAACTCCCTTTCCTTGACAGAAGATAGTGTTATAAAGAAGCTAATAAAGTAGAAGCCTGTGTTTAAGCCAGCAAAGTGTGGTGTTCTATGTTTTCAGCCTCTGAGTTCCTTCACTGAATACTCTCAAAGATGAAAATGACTTGTAAGTGTAAGCTAAAGAAAACTTTTCCTCCTCTAAGTTGCTTTAGACCAGTGTTTTATCATAGCACCAGAAAGCAAACTCAAACACTGGGATAAAATGATTCAGCTATACTTGCCAAAGAATAGCCAGGTATAACTTTTTTCCTCCTTTCCAGTGCTGTAATTTCTGACATTTAGGCTTTGTTGTAGAAATATTAAGGTCAATCCTGGGTTTCTACCTCACCTTTTTCTCTTTATTTACTAGATAAAAGATATACACAACTTTTACATTACAATAAGCCTTACTCAGCACAAGAACTGTGCAGATATCTACCCTCTGCTGTTCTATCTATTTCCCAGCCAATAATCCCATTATATAATTGCCATGTTTTATCTGGGCTGCTCTTAACTCCTATTTGCTAATCTACATGGTCATTTGACTCACCTAAGTAATGGTGGCTTTCTCCTTTATCTACCTTTTTCTGCCCCTCGTTGTTTTCCTCTGACCCCAAGTCTAGGAACCCTAAACCAATGTATCTTCTGCCCAGATATTGGCTGTCAGCATCATTATTTACAAATCTGAAATAACGTGGGCACGGCCATTTAGTGTACCTGAGCCTAGTTGCAGACTCTCTTTTCTGGGCCAACCATGTCTACCTATTGCATGGTCCTGAGCATCCTAACACAAGCCTCCAGACTTCTACAATAAGCACTTTAAAATCTTACCTACTCCCTCAGGTCTTGACTCTTTTTTTGTTTTTTTTGTTTGTTTTGTTTTGTTTTTCGAGACAGGGTTTCTCTGTATAGCCCTGGCTGTCCTGGAACTCACTTTGTAGACCAGGCTGGCCTCGAACTCAGAAATCCGCCTGCCTCTGCCTCCCGAGTGCTAAGATTTAAGGCGTGCACCACCACGCCCGGCTTTTATAAATCTTATAATTAATAGGTTTTCAAGTCCCATGTCTCATCACACATCAAACAGAAGTCTATGAAGAGCAAACATTTTTTTCACAAATGAAGGGGGAGCTAGCAGGAAGGACAACCTGTAGCCTCAGTTATGACATACTTGGTGACCCTGTAAGCCAATATTCAAAATAATTTTATAGACAGATATACTGAGTAAAACACTGTAAAAAGTAAACAGAGAGCTCATGGCTGTTAAGCTGGTTCATTCAATAGAGACAACATTTGCCTTGCAAACATAAATCTAGAATTCAAACCCAAACACCCATACTAACATGCAGAGCATAATGGTTCATAGCCGCTATCCTAGTTTTAGGAAGGAGACAAGTAGAACACTGAGGCTGAGGCTCACTCACAAGCCAACTTGGTGAGTTTCAGAAGTTTCAGGCCTTTGTAAAACCTGTCTCCTATTGTTGTTGTTGTTATTGTTGTTGTTGTTACTACTACTACTACTACTAATGATAATAATAATAATAATAACGAGAAGCAGTAGCAGCAGCAGTAGTAGTAGTAAGGTGGATAGAGTCTGAAAATTACACTAGATTGTCTTTTGACCTACACACACATAAATACACATACTTAACACGCATGAGAGGCTCTTCTATGAACATAAAACTGGATCATGTATGTAAGAGGAATAACATTATGCTCATATGTGCCTGCATCTGCAACATTTACCAGAACACCTGTTACTCTTTGTAGAAAACTCTCACCCATATGAAACTGGATCTGTGCTGAGCAAAAACTCTTATGGCTGGAACATAGTTGGATGAAACATATATACACTTCTTGTGGCACCAGGCATGTACAGTATGACAGGTTGCTACAGGTGACTGTTACTCATTTACCAAAGTTCCATTTTAAGGGATAACAAAGTCCAAGAGAAAAACTAAATAGCAACTTCAACAATACGCACTGTGATTTTTTAAAAAGAATAAAATTCTATAGGATAGGCCTAGAAAGATAGATTAATTACCATTCATCTGGAGGACTCAAGGTGGGTTCCTAGCACCTTTATCAGGCAAGCTCACAACTATCTATAAATCTAGGTACTTGATATCCTATTACCTATTCAGGCTTCTGCAATAAGTGGCACATACACAGAGAGATATAAGGAACATAAATAAGTAGATAGATAGATGTCTCTCTCTCTCTCTTTCTCACTCTCTATGTCTATCTCCCTCGTCCTTATATATATATATATATATATATATATATATATATATATATATATATATATATATATATATATATATATATGTGTGTGTGTGTGTATATGGACCCACACCGACTAACTCTGTTTAAACATTTCTTTTCGTTTCATTAACATAACAGGAGATTCTTGCAGAGGAAGGACACCTTTGTGTCTGAATCAGACCCATTTGTATTCAAGAGATGCATGCCATTGGTGCAATGTTGGAAGAATTTGGGGGGGTCCTGTTACTTCAGTTCCTTTGGATATCAATTATGAAACAAAGACTTCAGTTCAAATAATTCATTCGTCCATGACACCAGGAGACTAGTGAAGGTAAAGAAACTGTGTGAAAGGCAGACCTTTCTCATGGAACTCTACATCTGGTGTAAATGAGAGAAGAGGTCGGTTCTACCATCACAGGGGGTGCCTACAGTCATCACAGCATAGTGGGAATAAGCTGGGAGATTTGAAGACTGACTCTGACAGGAAATGATTAAGGAATGCATCAGGATGGGCAGAGTCAAAGGCATTGCTGAGCAAAGAGAAAAAGACCTTGATGTAGCCTTGATGTGGAGCTTTTCTGCTGGGGCGTTCTTTACCTCTGAATATTCCCTGACAGGGAGCAAAGCTGTGAGAGCTAGCTGCACACCAAAGCTCTGTACTGTGATGACCTTCAGTGAATAGTCTCTGTCAAGTGAGGGGTTAGGGAGTAATCAGCCATTGACAGCAGCCTTTTTCTCATAGCTGCTGGGAAGAAAACATATCTTGGGTCTGTGTGGGAGTCTTTAACCCTTTAACAGCATCTCCAGGTATCAGAAAACCAGAATTCTGGCCAGGATTCTAATTTTAGTCTCAGTTCCTGCAGGGTGTTTGTAGGGTCCAACTGCTGGACTTTGGGGCATCAGAGGGATGATGGTAATAAATCAATCAGTACATTTAATAGATGTGACCCTCCTGCCCACTTCTGCCACATGCTCAGAACTGTGTGGTTTATTTCCTATAATGCAATACCCCTCACTTCTCCATGCTGCCTATGAAGGTATAACAGCTTGGCTACAGACTGCGCTGTGGAATACAGAACAGCCACATCGTGGGGAATCTTCCTCTTTCATCTGAAATCTGTAATAAAGAATGCCTGGTTTTGTAGGTGGGCCTGAACTCTCTCAGAGATCTATCTTCCTGCTGTCTGTATATAACATTAATACCTCTACTATGAAGTTTACTACCCCAAAGGAAAGTCTGCTTAAGTGCTCACTCTGGAACTCCATACCAAGGTTTTTCACCTTTGAAAAAAATGGAGCTATCAAAGGCATTGTATGTTGTAAATACCCATCTCTCTATTTCACAGGCCCAGGGTTACTCATGAAATGTGTCAAACAGGAATTCATTGAAGCTAAGATGGCTTGCATCTTAATACTAAGTGAGAATGCCACTCAGTAGTATCTTTTCCAGATCAAGAATTGCTTCATACACACATAAAACAGCCAATCATTTATAGATTATGTTGAGTGTCCATGCTTTTAAAAGCTTGAAGACTTATAAATGGTTTAATATGATACTGGATACCTACATTCAAGCTAAATTAAAATGACTGGACTTCTTTGATGAAATATGCTATGTCCCTATACACGATAGTGCTCTCTCTCTCTCTCTCTCTCTCTCTCTCTCTCTCTCTCTCTCTCTCTCTCCCTCCCTCTTCCCCTTCCTTTCCCCTCCCCCTCTCTCTCTGTGTATGTGTGTGTGTGTGTGTGTGTGTGTGTGTGTGTGTGTGTGTGTACAGGTATACTTTTATGCATACCTGTAAGAATATCAGAGAGATCAGAGGTAAATATTACAATGCTGTCCATCATTTCTAGATAGCTGTCCACATTTTTTCTTTTGCATCAGGGACTTTCATTGGTCTGTAGCTCACCAATTTGTATAGTTTGGTAGCCAGAAAGCCCCAGGATTCTTCCTGTCTTCACCTTTCCAATTCTGGGATTATATGTATGTTCTACCATACTTGGTTTTTACATAGGCTCTGGGAAATAAATATATGTGCTTAAGTTTGCAAAGCAAATACCTTACCAAATGAACTATTTTCCAGCCACAACACTCAGTAAATTTACGTGGTGACTGAATACTGTATTCTTTGTCACAATAAGACATTTCTAAACTTGTAGAAGGTTCTATCTTCATATAGAACTTCTAAATGTAAACACTTCAAAATATGTATTTAAAGGAGGAAGAAAACCAAAAGAAAACAAAAAAAAATTTTTTAAAGTTAAAAAATGTGAGGAAGAAGACTTAAAACTTCAAGTGATAATGTTAAAGATTATTACTAATAAACTCCGTTTCACTGAAAAGAGAACCTTGAACGTTCTTTCTCTTCCAGATACAAGGAGCTCTATGTTCATTTGTGTTTTAATCACACAGAGTAACTTAAATTCTTCCCCTAATTGTCAAGATCTAAGCCACATCTGGGCAATTTGATCTTTGCCCCTTAGCTCTTGAATTTCCTGTTAACAGTGTTTGTGAAAGCCCAGCTGAATTAATCCCCTAACTCACAGTTTTCTTGCCACAAATACATCACATCTGACACACAAAGATACTTCTTAAACCATAATTACATAAAATGACTTGGCTGCTTCAGTTAATGGCCACTGATATAAGCTCAGCGCAGTTTCCATGTTTCCAGGTCTTTTCAGAAAGGATTAGTGCTCTTTCTTGCTTTTCAGCTTTCTTGTGTGAGATGAGATAGAGGTTGGAGGGCACATGGAAGGAAAAGAACAAAATCAATTTGCTAAATCCCCTCCACTGATGAGAAAGCAATGCTGAGAAGTTAAAGGAGACTTTAACGACCTAGTCCTCAACTCCTGAGCTTGCTAGCTGGATCTTGATTTATACAACAGCTGCATTAGGGGTGATATTTCTACTTTATTTTATTTTCAAGTTTCTCTCCATTTATTTGGATGTTGTCTATTGGTTTGCTGTATACTGCTTTTACTATGTTTACATATGAGTCTTGAATTCCTGATCTTTCCAGGACTTTTAACATGAAGGGATGTTGAATTTTGTCAAAAGATTTTTCAGCATCTAATGAAATGATCATATGTTCTCTTTCTTTGAGTTTGTTTATGTAGGGGATTACATTGATGGATTTCTGGATATAGAACCATCCCTGTGTCCCTGGGATAAGGCGTACTTGATCGTGGTGAATGGTTATTTTGATGTGTTCTTGGATTCAATTGGCAAGAATTTTTTTTGAGTATTTTTGCATCAATATTCATAAGTGAAATTGGTCTGAAATTTTCTTTCTTTGTTTTGTCTTTGTGAGGTGTAGATATAAGCATAATTGTGGGTTCATAGAATGAATTGGGTAGTGCAAATTCTGTTTCTATTTGTGGAACAGTTTGAAGAGTATTGGTATTAGATCTTCTTCCACTAAACCCATCTGGTTATGGGCTTTTTTTTGGTTAGAAGAATATTGATGACCGCTTCTATTTCTTTATGGACTATAAGACTGTTTAGATGGTTTATCTGATCCTGTTTTAACTTTGGCACCTTGTATATGTCCAGAAAAGTGTCCATTTCATCCAGATTTTTCAATTTAGTTGAATATAAACTTTTGTAGTAGGATCTGATGGTTTTTTTTTTTTTTTTTTTTTTTTTTTTTTTTTTTTTTTTTTTTTTTTTTTTTTTTTTTTTTTTTTTTTTTTTTTTTTTTTTTTTTTTTTTTTTTTTTTTTTTTTTTTTTTTTTTTTTTTTTTTTTTTTTTTTTTTTTTTTTTTTTTTTTTTTTTTTTTTTTTTTTTTTTTTTTTTTTTTTTTTTTTTTTTTTAATTCTCATGGTTTCCATTGATATGTTTCCCTTTCATTTCTGATTTTATTATTTGGATACTGTCTGCTTGCCCTCTGGTTTGTCTGGTTTATCTATCTTATTGATTTTCTCAATGAGCCAGCTCCTGGTTTTGTTGATTCTTTGTATAGTTCTTTGTGCTTCCATTTGGTTGATTTCAGCCCTGAGCTTGATTATTTTCTGCTGTCTACTACTGTTGGTAGTATTTCCTTCTTTTCGTTATAGAGCTTTCAGGTATGCTGTCAAGCTGCTAGTATAAACTCTCTCCAGTTTCTTTTTGGGGCACTTAGAGCTTTGAGTTTTCTTTCTACCACTACTTCCTTTGTGTCCCATAAGTTTTTGTATTATGTGTCTCCATTTTCATTAAAATCTAAAAAGTCTTTATTTTCTTTCTTTATTTCATCGTTGACCTAATTATCATTAAGAAGAGCATTGTTCAGTTTCCATGTGTATGTGTGTTTTCCATTGTTTTTGTTAGAGTTTAATACCAGCCTTAATCTGTGGTGATCTGATAGGGTGCATGGGATTATTTCAATCTCCTTTTATCTGTTGAGGCCTTTTTTGTGGCCAGCATTGGAGAAGATACCATGAGGTGCTGAGAAGAAAGTATATTCTTTGATTTTAGGAGGAAATGTTAGATCTGTTTGTTCCATAACTTCTGTTAGTTTCATTCTGTCTCTGTTTAGTTTCTGTTTCCATGATCTGTCCATTGTTACGTGTAGGGTCTCCCACTATTATTGTGTGGGGAATAATATGAGCTTTGAGCTTAATAAAGTTTCTTTTATGAATGTGGGTGACCTTGCATTTGGAGCATAGATGTTCAGAATTGAGAGCTCATCTTGGTAGACTTTTCCTTTGATGACTGTCCTTCTTTACCCTTTTTGATAACTTTTGGTTGAAACTAGATTTTATTTGATATTAGAATATCTAACCCAGTTTGCTTTTGGGGACCATTTGCTTGGAAATTGTATTCCAACCTTTTAATCTGAGGTAGTGTCTGTCTTCGTCAATGAGGTATGTTTCCTGTATGCAGCAAAATGCTGGGTCCTATTTACATAACGAGTCTTTTAGTCTATGTCTTTTTATTGGGGAATTGAGTCCATTGATGTTGAGATATATTAAGGAAAAGTGATTGTTACTCCCTGTTATTTTTGTTGTTAGCTGTGGAATTATGTTTGTGTGTCTATCTTCTTTTGAGTTTGTTGAAAGATGATGTTCTTGCTTTTTCTAGGGAGTAGTTTTCCTCCTTGTATTGGTGTTCTCCATCTATTATCCTTTGTAGAGCTGGATTTGTGGAAAAATATTGAGTATATTTGGTTTTGTCATGGAATATCTTATTTTCTCCATCTATGGTAATTGAGCATTTTGCTGTGTATAATAATCTGGGCTGGCACTTATGTTCTCTTAGGGTCTTTATGGTATCTGCTCAGGATCTTTCATATTCTCTGGTGAGAAGTCTGGTGTAATTTTGATAGGTTTGCCTTTATATGTTACTTGACCACTTTCCCTTACTGCTTTTAATATCTTTTCTTTGTTTAATGCATTTCGTGGTTTGATTAGTATGTGGCAGGAGGACTTTCTTTTCTGGTCTAGTCTATTTGGAGTTCTGTAGGCTTCTTTTATGTTCATGGGCATCTCTTCCTATAGATTAGGGAAGTTTTCTTCTATAATTTTGTTAAAGATATTTACTGGCCCTTTAAGTTGGGAATCTTCACTCTCTTCTATACCTATTATCCTTAAGTTTGGTCTTCTCACTGTTTCCTGGATTTCCTGGATCTTTTGGGAGTTGTGCATTTTGCATTTTTTTGACTGTTGTGTCAATGTTTTCTATGATATCTTCTGCCTCTGAGATTCTCTCTTCTACCTCTTGTAGTCTATTGGTGATGTTTGCATCTATGACTCTTGATTTCCTTCCTAGGTTTTTTTTCCTCCAGGGTCATCTCCCTTTGTGATTTCTTTATTGTTTCTATTTCCATTTTTAGATCTTGAATGGCTTTTTTTTTTTCATTTCCTTTGCCTGTTTGATTGTCTTTTCCCATAATTCTTTAAGAGATTTTTATATTTCCTTTTTAAGGTCCTTCTACCTGTTTACCCGTGTTCTCCTGTATTTCTTTAAGGGAGTTATTTTTGTCCATTTTAAAGCCCTGTATCATTATCATGAGAAGTGACTTTAGACCCAAGTCTTTTGACACCTTCCAGAAACATTTTGTATATTCACATGATCAATAGCCTCACAAAACATCTGCACGATGGTTTGGGCAATGTCACTAGAAAAAGTGGTCAGGTGATTCAGACACACACACAGGGTTGGGCTGGGTTCTAATTTTCCTGGAGCCCTTGTTTGCTATGCCCTAAGGGAAGATGAGGAACTGTAAACAAAAATTACTGATAGTATATTGCACACTGAACTAGAAGGGAAGTTCTAATCTCTGCATCCCATTTTCATGGCTTTTGCTCCTGTTCAATCTTCTCTGTCTGGAGTCTAACAATGATAAGCTAGGAGTCAGTCTTCTCTCTCACATCCACTGGCTTGATGTAGTACTCTGGCTCTCCACCAAACCAGAAAAGGGCAGGTATAATTAATCATTACAGAGATACTCTCTCCAGTAAATATCTGTGTAATAAAGAGGTAACAGGCCGAAAATTAGACCCTCAGAATCCCTGTAAGTGGATAAGGAGTTCCCAGAGTGTGATGGTCAGGTATCACACAATTAGTATAAAGACGAGACAAATTGTCTTGGGAAACACATTTAGAACTGTATTAAAATGTCTCAACATATGTTTTTTTTTGTTTTTTTTTTTTCCCTGAAATCAAAATGGAACCTCCCTGCCTGTCTCTCAGCTTTCAGTCCTGTAGTGGGAAAGCTCTTCTCAACATGGATCTCCAGTCTGTTACTCCAGGTGACACTATAAGACAGGTATCACCCAGAGATGCCAAATATTTAAATCTGAGTTTACTAAGTGGCTTGTTGATTCCCGTGGAACCCCACAGTGTCATAGCTGGCATGTGAGCCCCAGCTGAATTGTTTTTCTGCCATCTTTTGTACTGCTCCATCTTCCTTGCAGCTTTGTTAATCAATCAATCTGCTGTTACTGCATTAGTGAGCATGCTAAATCCTGAGTTCATTTGAGTTGGGTTTGGACCCAAGTATTTTCCTACTGTGTAATATTGGGAAAACTATGTAACTCTTCTGAAATTCAGCAACTTTATTTGGTGGGAAATGGTTATAATTAATGACTTACTGTAGTTTTGTTTTGGATTAATAAAATAATATAACTAAAATAATTAATAAAATTTGGTATTAATTTATATTACTAATCAAATACCAGTATTAGAACAGTAATTACATCAATATCTCTCCACTGTGCTACAATGAGCCTCCCCCCCCTTTTAGCATAATACAACCTGTTGGCATCTCAAAGCTTCAGTTCCAGAAACTTCCTTATAATATCTACAGATGTTCAAGATTTTTGGTATAAAATGACAGAACAGTGATTCTCCATGACATCTAATAAGTTGTAAATGCCAAATAAATAACTGCAGTATAGTATTGTTTGGGGACCATGACAAGAAAAACACTCATGTTCAGTGCTTAAGCATTTTCTTTCTTTCTTTTTCTCCAAAGGAATAAGGAGAAAATCTGTATTCTTAGATGGATTTTCAAATAAATTCTGTCTCTAATTTTTTTTTTGGCTATACATAACATTATAACAGTAACCTTGCAACATCTACCATGAAATAAACTACAAGAGTAAAAACATATCTATAAATCAGAATTGATATTCAAAAATCATAAGGTGTTAACAAGTTAAATCCTTTGAATTTTAATAGATCAATAGCAAAAATCAATAATTAACTAAAATATATATTAGAATGCAAAGGTAAATCAAATTAGGGGAAATATAAAATAATCATCTTAATACATCTATTTTATGTACAGTTGAGAGGCATAAATTCAAAAAGACCAATGGATATGGCATACTTGCCTACAAAATTTTATATACATTTGTGTATGGTATGTTTAAATGTGTGCACAGGTGAAGGTGTGTGTGTGTGTGTGTGTGTGTGTGTGTGTGTGTGAATGTATGTGGATGTACATGTACTAATTTATATGTAAGGAGGTCCAAAGTTGACATCAGCATTACACTAGATAGCTTTAACTGTCAGCCTAACATAGTCTCAAGTCACACAAGCAAAGGTTTTTGAATAAGAGATTAGATTTGCCTAAGGGCATGTCTAAGGAGATTTTCTTAACTGTTAATAGATGTAGGAAGGGCACCACACTCCTGGACAGGTGGTTTCATGCTGTACTAAAAAGATTGTTAAGGCTGTAACCAAATCATCAGGCAACATTCTACTTCTTATGCAAGTACTTTTCACACTGAGCCATCTCCCTAGCCAGGGCACTCAACTATTTTAAATCAAGAACAAGCTTATAAAAATCAGATTTTTAAAATTTAGAGGTTAAATTCTTTTCAAAAAGAGTTAAATTAGTTTCTATATTAATCTCTCTATATCACAAAGTCAATATCAAAATATAGCTAAATATATAACATCATATTGGCTAAGTACACTTTTCATAAGAGACAAGTCAAGTGTAACTAGGCTAGTTTTACCAGACTAAGTACTTACCCACGATACTCTCTATGTTGTAGTATTATATATCATTTATGTTCTTATACTAATTAAGCACATTTAATATATACTTTATATATTAATATTAATCTCACTGTAAAATTAAATGTATTAAATATTTTAATAAACATTTTATTAACTTGTCACGAAATATGATTTGGTACCTAGTTATGTTGACATATAAAATGTACATAAGAAAAGAAATATTAAAAAATATAACATCCTCTAATACTTCTTATTATGACCAAAAAGAAATTTATAGTGTTGGGGGTGGTTCTGTGGATGGAGTGATTACATACAACCATGTGGATGTGAGTTTGATCCCACCGTCCCTATGTTAAAAACCAACATGCATGGTAGTACATGCTTATAGTACTACCTCTGGAGGACAGAAACAGCAGCCTAATGGTCAAGCTCCAGGGTAAGAAGGTATCCTTCTTCATAAGGTTGAATGACACCTAAAAATATCATTCAAGTTTGTCTTATGCCCCTTCCACATCATACAACTGCATACATGCATGCATCGATATACACTCACACGTTGTCTATACACAAGTTCATAGACTCAAAGAATTTCACATGATAGCTATCAGCTCCTATGACAGAGCATGGTCCTAATATTCAGGAAGCTCTGGCTTCCAAATTCAGTACCTCAAACAACCACAACACCAGAAAAAAGTACACAAGTAATTCCTTAGTGGATATTGGTGTTAGAGAAACATGTTGATTATTTATTACATGATGGGAAGTATTTCTGCTATAGATTTATCCTCCTAGATTTATTTCTGGACTGTGATTTTAGAAGAGATACCTGCATAGACAAAGCAAGGAAGTTTCTCCTTAGCACCCAAAATGTCTTTATCTAACACTTGGATTTCAAGCTTAATCACTATACTTACCCATTCTCCCATTCAGTTGAGCTGAGCTGGAACTTCCCGTGAGCTCTGAGGAACTGGAGAAAGCCTTCGGTGAGAGGAAAGAGGCCAATGGGTCATCACAGTTGTCTGAAAAAAAATGGTGAGAGCAGGAGAGGTCAGATTCTATGGGCAAGTATCATTTTACAAAGAGGAAATATACAGTGTAGACACTCTTTCAATAAGCATCCGGTCTGGAAAAGGTTGGGAATTATTTTTCAGTGTGTGACTTTGTAGTTACTTCTCATACCCCTCAAACATGGTATGACTTCTTTTTATTGATAGAGAAATGAAGGCTGAAGCAGTTCAAGCTCACAACACTAGTAAACAGCATATGCAAAAACTCTCAGGAAGATTTTATTGGGGGTGTTGAAAGCCCAGTTACCCATCCTTCCCTTTATTTAAACATTTGATCAAAGGCTCATAGCATCTATTTTGTCTATCAAAATAGGATACATTGAAATTTCTTATTACAACTTGTGTGTAATCAAGTGGGAAATGTGCTACTTACATATGTTACAGGATATGAAAGAGAATAGCCTCAGATGTTGTACAATCTTGAGCTGGACAGGAACTTCAATAGCTAACTTTCTAGCCTTCTCTGGTGAGCTACACTCTAAGGCTGCTTTGATAATACTAAACATGATAAGGCCATGGACAAATTCATGACTTGACAAGAGGGTAATACCTTCCAAGTTCACACTATGTCAGAACTATGGGATTAAAGATAGAGACACTTGCTGGTCACATTTACACATATCATATACGTAACTGGTTTGAACATTTATGCTCAACAAAACTATCATTGAGATTTAATTACCATGAATCCAAACTAAGAGGATGGATCTTTGAAAGTTCCATCCTTTTTGTGGCTTTTCTGTTTTGGAAGTACAGTTTCTCATGCCTTCGGTCACATAATGACTCATGTTGGCCTTGTTGCATACTGCAACCTTGATATCAGACATCTTGTCTTCCACAGATGTTAGCCAAATATCTTTTATTATAAGTTACTCTGTCTCAGATATTCTGTTATAGCAGTATAAGACAGGTTAGGGGACTTAGTTATTAATGAGTTATAGTGCTTCCACAAGTTGGTCTGTGCTTTTTTGGGGGGAGGGGATTATTTAGCAATGAGTCTATTGCATAATAAAACTCAAGTAAAGGTGTGTGCAAAGAGTGAGTTGGTGAATGATGAAGGCAAACAAGGACCAGGCAATCAACCAATTAGCTAACCCCACCAACCCACCATTCTTTTCCTGTTTTTATTTTGTATACAGTTGATTCTCAGGGACATTGAAAAATGACTTCATAACATGTAGCTAGACCTTATTCAAAAGAGATTTGAAATGTGCCACTCAAAATAAATTTTCTGTTATGCAGTGAAAAGAACATTTACATAAGATCTTGATTATTTATCCAGTCAATACTTCCAAAGCTGTTTTACAGGTAATTGCAGGAAAAAATAACTAGAAATGTGAGACTTAAATTCTTGTTTGTTAAGTATGATTAAAAAATCATTTAGTAAACTGGGTTTTAGGTTGCAAACATCTAAAAATGTTTGACAGGGATGAAAGAGAGGCATATTACAGCTGGAGCAGCAAATCATCAGAATCGCATTAGTGGCAGCTTGGGGTCTCTGGGGATGGGAAAAGCCAGCAGGAAAACATGGACCATGTGGCTGCTTTACTTCTAACACAGGATGGTGGTAGAGAGTTGCATATATACCACACAACATGTGTTTAGTCCCTATCTCTCCCCTTTTTCTGATTTCTCTGTCTCTGTCTCTTTCTGTCCTTATCTCTCTGTCTCTCTGTCTCTCACATACATACAGACACACAGACACACACGCACAAAATACAAGGCAGATATTGCATTTACTTATGAATCTTTTGACATCAAGAAACATCAGAACAACAGCTGAAGGCATAACTTATTTTGCTTGCTATTTGACAAGGACCTGAGTTCAACCACTCAGGTAAAATTCTGAGAACTATGTTACACTCTTTTAATTCCAGCAATGGGATGAAAAAAATAAAATAAAAACAATGAATGTCTAGGACTTGCTTGCCACTGAGAATAATGAATATTTTTGTACTCCAGCCCAGCACAGTAAGAGATTCTGTCTTGAAAGAAAAGGTAGACAGCATCTGGAGTTATAATGTTCTAGACTGACCTCTGACCTGCAAAGACACAGGTACCAGAATGCATATGTATGTACTTGCAAACTTGTACAAGTGCACACTAGATCATGAATGCACATATACATACATACGCAGAGTACATTTATCTTTTTCTGGCTCAGATAACTTTTCCATGTCATAGATGACCTTTATAAGTACTGAACAGCTGTCTATGACCATCCCCTAAGCTTTTCTTATTACATTTTATAGAATCATCACCCCCTTATTCTTTATACATTACTAATTTGTATTCTAACAGAACTGAATATACTCCCTTAAAATCTGAAGTCAGGTCAAGTGACACATTGCTTAGGAAACAGACCTAGTGTATAATTTTTCACTTTTAATTGTTAAAATGCCTGCAATGTGGAATCATAGGCATGACCTAATCACTGCTCTTTTGCCTATCCTTATANGGGTACTGGGGATAGATCTGATCAAAACAAAGTCATACATCAGAGTTTGCTTACAGATCATTCACAAATATAAGTGTATGAACAGATATACTGCAGTATAAGCTTTAATAAGGGCCTAGTGCAGCACAAGATACTTTTGTATTTGTCCAGCCTTCTGTGCTTCCCTCACAATAGCTTTAGGAGGATCTGATCTCCAAGAATCCATTGCTTTCACAGCAATAACAGCTAAGTTTCATACTGGCTTATCCACCTATGCCATTTCTAAGAACAAAAGTTTCCACTTTATTCACCAGCAAATCTATGAACCTCTGTCAAGGGACAGGCCAGAGGAAAACTTTAAGTGTCTTGTCTTCACAGACTCGGTATGCTTAAAGAATGGATTTTAAGAATTTGGCTGAATTAAGATTTCATGTCCCAAAACAATGATAAAATGGGAAAATACAAATTAGAAAGAGGAGAGGTCATCCTGCCTTCCATTTTGAAGAAGAATGTGGTTCCCTCTGGCTTCTCTATTTTTACCCAATAATGCTGACAGAAAATAAACTAGGCATGAGAGCTTGGAGTTCCCAATTCCTAGATTTGTTGCTCCTCCTGACAGTCTCAGAAGACAATCTAGGTAAGTGGAGGAAGCTGTGTTCTTCCTTCCTTCCTTCCTTCCTTCCTTCCTTCCTTCCTTCCTTCCTTCCTTCCTTCCTTTCTTTCTTTCTTCTTCTTTTTTTGTTTTTTTTTGTTTGTTTGTTTTTTGTTTTTTTCTGAGACAGGGTTTCTCTTTGTAGCCTTGGTTGTCCTGGAACTCACTCTGTAGACCAGGCTGGCCTCGAACTCAGAGATCTACCTGCCTCTGCCTCCCAAGTGCTGGGATTAAAGGCATGTGCCCCCACGCCTGGCTCAGGAAGCTGTGCTCTATGTATGTCAAATAAAAGGTCATCTGAGCCATATCCTGTCATAAACTATGTGATGGATTAAGGATAGGAGGAAGAAAAGCAGTCAGTTGAAGCCCACATGAGCAGACATGAGCACAAGCTTCTGGGCATATCTGCTGCCTTCTAAAAGAGATCTAACAGTTTTATTCTTAGGATCTTGCTACTGTGCTATGAAAACCCTCCAAAGAACAGGTGTTGCAGACAGCTTTCCTGTGCTAGGGGCTCAAAGTGAACCAAGGGCACAGAAGTACAGAAGAGGGGAAAGTAAAGATGTGCGAGGAAGAGATAACAAGGTACTCAACACACAGCATCCTGATAAAGGCTGGCTTGACTTCACACCTATCACTTTGGAAAGGAAGTAAAGGAAATGCCACCTCTTCTGTCACTCCTATGGGTTTCCAGCAAGCTTACTATACTGTCTTTCAAATTTAGGCTCCTCTGATTCTTCAGTCATGTTTGTGGAGTGTGTTTGTGTGTGTGTGTGTGTGTGTGTGTGTGTGTGTGTGTGTTTAGAGACTGTAAAATAGGAAGAATCCTGATCTGGAGGGAGTTCCTGTTTGTGAGATGCTGTCTATGTAGCTCATAATCTCCAATGTGAAATTCTTCTCCCTCATCATCCAGAGTACCAGACTTTCTAGTGCAGGAGAGTTTTTTTTTAAAGTTTCATAAGCAAACAAACAAACAAATAAACACAAACTAACAAACAAACTATTGAGGAGCTTTGATGATTGGAATTAGTGGTCAACTTGGCTGAATCGAGAATAACTAAGAGCCCTTCTGGCTGCGGCCTTCTGCCTGAGCAGATCACCAGTTTGTCTGCTCCTCTGAAAACACTACAATCTGCAGACCCCGAGAAGTCCATAGACGCAGGGAAACTGATAGGAGCTTAGCATGGTTACCCTCTGAGAGGTTCAACAAGCAGCTGAAAGACTCAGGTATAGATACTAACACCCAACCAATGAAAGGAAATCTGGGACCCCTGTGGTTGGGTTGAATAGGGGAAAAGCTGGAAGAAGATGAAAAGGAGGACAGTTCCAGGGGAATATCAGCAGTCTCAACTGACATGGAACCATGAGATCTCTCAGACACTAATAGAGGCCCCAGACACATATACAGCAGAAGACTGCCTAGTGTAGCCTCAGCAAAAGAAGATGCACCTAACCCTTGAGAGATTTAAGGCCCCAGGGAGTAGGGAGGTCTGGTAGAGTTGGCATGGGGGCATCCTCTTGGGTGGGGTGAGAGAGGAAAGGAGGTATGGGATGGGAGCAGTCAGGGGGCCGGACTTGGAAGGAGATAAAGACTGAACTATAAAGTACTACTACTACTACTATTACTACTACTACTACTACTACTACTACTACTACTACTACTACTACTATACCATGAATCACTAGCAGTGGACCCTTTTGGCACAACTATCAGGGAATCTCTTAGTTAAGTTAGTTGAAGCAAGAAAGCTCACCCAAAATGTAAGCTGCACTTTCTGGAAGTACGCAGAGGTAAGGTCCAATAGAAAAGCTTTTGCTTTTTACCCCCTTGCCTTTTTTGCACCTTAGTGACAGGCTTCTCTCCCTTTCAAGAGTTTGTCTACTCAATTGTGGCTGAAACTATTGATGCCATCCTTCACTGATATGATGATTAAATGTCTTTGGTTACCAAGTGTGGAGTGCAGGACAATGGCTCTCCAAGAATCCTTCCTGCTCTGTTGGTTCATGATTTCAGATGCTGGATCACTAGTGTCCTGTATCAGATTGGGGATGCTGAAGCACCAGGATCCTATACCAGATGGTAGTGCCTTTTGTCTGAGCAGGTATCTATTCTAAGCTTCTCCAATGTGAAAACAGCCATTGATGCCCACCCAGATGACAGGTGAATCAAATTTTCAGTTCCACTTTAATATATATTCATTCTACACTGTCTTCCTACAGAGTCTCCTGACCAGGACAGGAAGTGAACATCAGCTTTTGATCATGAGTAGTTCTAATGCATTATACTGAAATAGATCATAGGGATTCTTCAAAAACTGTGAAATAGACATAACTTAATATACAACAAACTATTTCCAGGATGAGCTTTCAAATCTCCCTTCCTGTGGCATTCCTTCCAAATCTCAGCTGCAATGAAAATTCAAGCTTCAATTATAACGTTTATGACTAATTTTCTTTAGAAAATATCTGATTATCTTTTACTGTTTTCTCCTTTTTTTAAAAGTGAATTTTAGGCATGTATGTGTCTCTATGTGGTCTATGTGTACACATGTCAGTGGGTGACTGTGGAAGGCAGAACAGGTTCCCTAAAACAGGAGGAACAGGCTGCTGTGAGCTGCCTGCCTTGAGTTCTGGGAATTGAACCCAGGTCCTGTGCAAGTGCAGCAGGCAGTCATAATTGCTCAGCCATCTCTCCAGTTTTCTACTATTTTTCTTTTATTACTTAAAAGCAAAATGCTAGCTATTTTCCATCCCTACATCAATAGAAATTCAAGGCTGCACGGTGAGACCAAAAGCACATTTGCTTTTACAATCAAACCGTGTTGACACAACATTTGACATGTCTACCAATAAGATATTCTAGTATTCAAAGATTATTGGGTCTATGGAACCAGAAAGACATCTGAATCCAATTCATGTTTGAGGAAATTTGGGCCAATAGAGATTAAAAAAAAATCCATCCAGTACTGTTAGTGGATTAGCCTGGAGCAGGGCATAGTATATCACTGTGTAGTGGTGACCACTGGGCAGGTACCACTTCTGTGTGATGTGCTGCCCTTATTTACATTATTCATAACTACTTATTTAATGTGAAATGTGTTTGGAATGAGATATGTCTTCAGAGAATTATGGTGTTAGTGGTGTCTTGGAAGACTGTTGAACCCTCGGATAGTGGCGTCTCCTTGCAAGAAATTGAGCGTTGAGGGCACATCTTGAGATGTTATACCTCAGCTCCACTTCCTGGTAAGCCTGTGCCTCCTGACACAGGGATCAGTGTATTTTGTCACAATGATAAGGGAAGTAATTAAGACAATAAATATGTCTTATTGCTAGAACAAAGTTGTTTTCTTGACCGTGGAAATCGTTGACATGTAACAGTGCATTTGTTCGTTTTTTACATCTACATTGCTTTCTGGTTTCTCCTTTAGTACTCCCTAGCATCCTCCTCTTTGAGGACGGACACAGAATGGATAAATAAACAGGTAAGAACAGAAAATGGAAGAAATTCATCTTTTTGTTTCTGAGTATCTGCATGTACACTCAAGAACACTGACACTTCACATTGCAGAGGTGGGGATGACTTGCTCTTCACAAGTAGGAACACTGAATTCTGAGGAACTTCTTTGATAGCATGGAACAGCACAGTCAGAAAGCAGGGTAAACGCACCATTAGCACAGCGTTTTAAAAGTTAGTGTTCAATGTTTCAGATGCTGCTGCTTCAGTAACATTTTTTTTTCTGTTGCCAACATATATTTTATTTGTTGATATTAAAACATGAATAGAGTTATAGATGGCACTAAAGTTAAATTGCATTGTGTGTATGCTCTTGATGATTACAGTAAATAGTCTGCATATGGGTATTTGGAGCTTAAGATATTCACTTGTATTTATTGGCAAGATAAAATTCCTCTTTGGAGTGAATATGTAACAACCTACTTTGTTTAAAAGGTAATAAAGTCTGAATTCTCTCAAATGTCTTTACTGGTACGTAGTGATGATAATTCAGGATAATGCCTTCATTTATTTTTCACATTATCACCTATAATTTCACTTAGCAAATGATGAGAAGAATAAGTATGGTTTTGCTCTTAAATATGTCCATGTCTCATTACTCAAGCATAACATCTGTCTTAGTCAGGGTTTCTATTCCTGCACAAACATCATGACCAAGAAGCAGGTTGGGGAGGAAAGGGTTTATTCGGCTTACACTTCCATACTGCTGTTCATCACCAAAGGAAGTCAGGACTGGAACTTAAGCAGGAGCTGATGCAGAAGCCATGGAGGGATGTTCTTTACTGGCTTGCTTCCCTTGGCTTGCTCAGCCTGCTCTCTTATAGAAGCCAAGACTGCCAGCCCAGAGATGGTCCCACCCACAAGGGGCCCTTGATCACTAATTGAGAAAATGCCTCACAGCTAGATCTCATGGAGACATTTCCCCAACTGAAGCTCCCTTCTCTGTGATAACTCCAGCTGTGTCAAGTTGACACAAACCTAGCCAGTACAACATCCAAGGACAAATGATTTCAAAATGAAGAGTCCAGACTACAAAAGTGCTGCTCTTCTTTAAAGAGAGTTCCCAGGATGTTAGGTCAGTTTTCCATTTTGTAGAGTGACTAGCCAGCTGAAGTCTTAGGTTGTCAATATTAGAGTTCCGAGATGTCCAGAACAGTATTAGAAACAGAGTGGAGGACACTTTCATAAAACTGAAGACTTGCAATATCAATCATGCACACAGAAACTATCTTTTTTTTTTTTTTTTGGTTTGAATTTTCAGTCAGGATCATCATGAGTCTTTAACGTTTGTCAGTCTTATATCTGCTCTTCAATACTACAGTAGTAAGACTAATGGACTGACTACCTCAAATGAATGTAGCTCTTTCTAAGTCAGATTGTGCAAGGATATACCACAATTCTAGCCTTAAATTGCTTTCTTATTGAAGTACACACTTAGCCTAGTTGTGCTTTCATTTTGCTGTTGGTTTTTAATTTTTAATTTTTGAGTGTTCTATACCTTTTTACGGTATAGATTATCACATCCATCTACCATTACCTTCTCTGCTATTCCCTTGAGCATTCTCTATACCACCACCCTCCTCAGTTCATATTTACTTTCTATTTGGTTATTTATAACCCCTAGTCCAACTAGTGCCTCCCGTATGGCCATGGGTTAGGTGCCATCCCCTGGAGCATGTATAATACAGTGAAACTGTTTCCAAACATGAGAGTGACTCTCCCACCCTTAGGAGCAATTGACATCATCTCGTTCAATAGGGGTGGAGGCTTGGGAGCTCTCTACTACCATTGCTGGAAGTTTGACTGGATTAATATTGTTCAGGTCTTGTGCAGATAGCTACAGCTGCTGAAAAAGATGTGTTCAAAAGTTATGCCATGTCCAGAAATCCTGTGGATAGTTTTTGACTTTTGTTTTCATTCTATAGTAAGGAATAGCTTGTTCTCTTCCAGCTACATTAGTTTACTGTTTTCAATTTCTTGTCCTGAAATCTAATTTGTCAATGGCTTGATTGAACTTAACCAAAGAATTTTATATATTTCTTTCAGGATGTTTTCCAGCATGTATGGCTACAGAACGACTCTGTATGACTTAGTGAATCAAATGAATGAGACTGGAAGGAATAGAGTCTATTCTAAAAGAGATCTCAGGGTTGTGCCATATCCTATCCTGACAAGTATACAAAACAGTGTGACTTGCCAAATGCCACTCTTATATTGGGGAACATGATGCTTTCCAGCAGTGATAGGGCTACAGGACAGGGAGCCAGAGGACTCATCAGAAAGGTAAGTCAGATATCTCTGTCAGGTAAACTCACACTCCTGTTGTGTATGGGGTTGTCAATGGAGCAGAGTTCCGCTTGTCCACTCCTGGTTTCTTAAAAAAAGGTCAGGCAACATTTTCAAAGGATCTTATTGGTTAAGATTTACTTCTTTCAGATAGGAAGCAGAAATAGTAATAGAAAATATATGATATAAAAGTGGGAAGTGACAATACTGGTGGTCTTATGGTACAAGCAGAGATGAGGCCCAGAAGATAAGGAAGAGCAATAGACATTAGAGAGATGATCAATTTATGCATGAAAATACCTTAAAGAAAACTGTCACTTTGTATGACAATTAAAAATGTAAATTGAACTGAATTAAATAAAAAAGATAGAATGACTTTACAGGGCATCTAATAACAATGCTCAGTCATCAACATGTTGAGTTCACACAATGGAAGACCATCGTGAGAAGTAGTTGTGTAAGGAGAAATTAAAAGGATTTCACATGACAAAATGTGCACATCCTACTGATAAACTTTTGGGAAGCAACAGGCATTGTCTTCAACTGTGTAACCTGTAAAAAGAAGAACCTCTAGAGAGTAATGGGATGATGAAAGTAGAGGAGAAATATAAATGGAAGATGAGAGTAAAACAATACAGTGTGTGTGTGTGTGTGTGTGTGTGTGTGTGTGTGTGTGTGTGTGTGTGTGTGTGTGTGTGTGTGTGTGTGTGTGTGTGTGTGTGTGTTTGTAGGTGTGTGTGTGTGTATGTGTGTGTGTGTGTATAGGTGTGTGCATGCTGGTACAGGAGTACCAAAGGACATATGTGAACAGTTGAAATTAACATGTTAATTAAGCCTTGGTAACAAGCATGCTATGAACTAGTTTAGGTGGCAGGAGGTTTAATTTGGATAGAGCTAGGTATGATAGATGAGGACCTCACCCTCACTTCTTTGCAACTGACCAATGTATAGTTTAGCTTTTGATAATTCTCAGTGAAAAGTCAGTTTGCATTAAGATGTCTGAAGCCATTAGCAAATATTAAATTGCTTATTGCTAATACCATGGAGAAATGAAAGCTATAGATGAGTACCTCATTCATATAGCTTAATCCCATCATGAAGATCTACTTGTATGCATCTCAGTTCTGATAGCTTCTCTCAGTCAGAGTTTGGGAGGAAGCCATCCTTTAACTAGTACATTGGCTGTTCTAGCATTCATAATTCAGGAATTAGAAGAGAGTGAAAGACCTGTTCAGCTCTGGGACTGCAAGCTAAGTGTGGCCAGTAGGGGGTCATGCAACTCAAAGAAGAAATGCTACTAACAGGACAGCAGCTCAGTTGGAAAGCTGGCATTCATCCAGGAACAGATTAAATACATCAGAAAGCAGGTCTGTGCAAACCAGGCCTCCCTTTGTCTCCACCATACCTACACTTTATAGGAACCAGAAAGAAGCTGAACCAAAACTATTTTTCCCATCTTTTTTGTCCTATCCACTGTATTTTCCCTTTTCTTTTTCACTGCAATTTCATTGAATTTTAACTTTAGTTTTAAAAAATGATGTACCAAAAATGTACCATATTATACTTTTTTTTTTCTTGGTTTTTCGAGACAGGGTTTCTCTGTATAGCCCTGGCTGTCCTGGAACTCACTCTGTAGACCAGGCTGGCCTTGAACTCAGAAATCCTCCTGCCTCTGCCTCCCTAGTGCTGGGATTAAAGGAGTGTGCCACCACGCCGGGCTCATATTATACTTCTTATATTTGTGTAGTTCTACTTACTTTCTTTCTTTACCTCGCCATCAACTACTTCAATTTTTCTCTTCCTCCTTTCTCTCCTCTTTCAAAAATTCTAATCCACTGTTCTCATTTTCTCTCTTTTACTTAATTGCCTTGTTTCTTTCTTTGCTTTCTCTTTCTTTTGTGCTCATTTTTTGGTTTCATTCATTCACTATTTCCATGTTTAACTGCAATATATTGTAACTTTTCAATACAATCTAAATAATTTTTACCAGTTTCTGTTCCATTGTGAGAAAATCTTTCATATTTTGACTTATTTCAATGTAAATCTAGATTTTGTTCCATTTGGAGTGTTTGCTGTATCTTAGTGTTTTCCATTCCGAATGTCACTAAGTACCGAATACTTAAGAAAAGATTGATCACCAGGAAGGTCCTCAAATAAAACAAGAGAGCTTCTCTACAACACCAAGAACAAACCTTAAAACAGAATGACACATAATGTGGAAAAGCAAGTAAAGTTACATGCTCAAGATGTCCTGCTTCCTCAGTTACAACTCAAAGATACTGAAAGGGCAGTGGATTCAAAACCAACTTCAAGTGATTTTAATGAAAAATAAACACACATGCTAATAAAGAAAAAGAAAATCAAATCAGAACATGCATAAGAAAGTCAGGAATGTAGAAGACAGAAAGAAAAAAAAAACAAAAGTAAACAGACATGTCTGTTGGAATGATAAAAGAAAATAGTAAAAAAATATCACAAGTAGACATGACAAAGTAAAACAAAGGCTATCATGGATGGACAATAAAGTCAACAAAATGTCACATTCTGTCATCAGTAGAGACAAATAAGAATAACAACAAATGACTCAATGTGGCAACAGAAATACATGGAACAAGAGTAAGTAACTATTCCTAAAAACCCATGGAATAGAGGAAGGGATAAAATAAAAACTGAAACAAAAGAAATCTGTTCTGTAAAGCGAGACCACAAAATTTACCCAATTCTAGAAATAATCACACAAACACTTGAAACATTACAACCTGAAATGGCCATAGTCATGAAAGGACATCTCCATGACATGCTAAACTTTAAAACAAACAAACAAATAAATACCATTAAAACTACAAGAGACAACTGCTGAATGGGAGAGGCAGAGAGATTAGAATGGTGGCATGGTTCCCAGAAGCTTCACCGATGCCGCAGATGGCATTCATTTTCATTAAGGTGAGAGAATGAGATCCAATAGGCAGAGGTTAGGATTTTATTTTCTTTACCCCCTACTCCTTCCAACCACCTGACCACATCCTGTGCCTGTAGCGATGGCATCACGATTACAAATGCGTTCTACTCATCCAGAGGACCTGAGTTCAGTTTCCAACATCCATGTCAAGTGGTAGACAAATGCCAGTACCTTCAGGAGATTATGGCCTGGAAGGGCAGTTACACTTGCCTGTGTGCATGCACATAGACACAGATACTCCACATTAAAAAATAAAATAAAATGAAATCATTAAGAATATTTCCTCATTACAAGTCTTCATCATGCCATCCTCTGTGTTCCAATCTATTAGTATCTTGTATTATGTCCACATATGTCTGAGTGTATACACACACACACACACACACACACACACACACACACACACACATACACACACACTCAAAGTTCAGTACAGGAATGCTCATTTATAAGTAAGCTCAATAAGTGAATAGATGGTGTAGTCTGAGATGATAAGATTCAGAAAAATGAGGAAGATAAATAATTACTAATAGAAATGATCACATTCTACTTTAGGAAGTACACTGTTCAAATAATTTTATATAGACTATAAATATGGGAGAAGAGAAGCATTTGAAGGATAGTGTTATTTCTTTTCTAGAGCTGCATCTTTTGCAGCTAAGGGTACCTGTTCTTTTTCAAATACAACGGGGTTAAATTTCCAGTATCTACTCGTGATCTCCTATTGAATAGCTATAAATTATATTGCAAATCTTGGTTATTCAGAAAACCATAATCTAAAGGTGCTGTTCAATCAATCTGTGTGCATTCATAAAACCATTCCAGTTTATATGTATAAAGCAGAAGTGTTTGAAAATAATGCCTGATTAGAATCATTAGCTATAGCTGAAGCCTGGCCAGGAAACCAATAGAACACTAATGAGTTTGACCACAATTGTTTTTCTGTAGATGCAAGAAGCTTATCTTGGGTGTTCTAATACATATTGACCTTCATTTAGATTTAAAGACAAGGCCAACTACAGTAGATGCCACCCTTCCAGGTCCTAAGTTGGCTTTCTTTGTGTGTGTGTGTGTGTGTGTGTGTGTGTGTGTGTGTGTGTGAATATATGTCATAAATGTTATGTGTGCACATATATATGTCTTCATATATGTACACAAATATGGATGCATAAGTATGCATGTGAGTATATTTGCATGTATATGGGGTATGTTAAATAGCATATATTTGCAAAGAAACTACTCTGTTAGGATATATATATATATATATATATATATATATATATATATATGTAAATAAAATTGAGGATAAATTTATTTTCTAGCTCTTAGTTCTTCAGTAGTATCTAACTTATGGTAAATTATTTAAATTATTTATACAGTTGCAGTAGTTTGAAAGAAATTGTCTCACATAGGATCATAGCAAATGGCACTGTTAGGGGTTGTGGCCTTGTTGGAGAAAGTATGTTGCTGTGTGAACGTCATGCTTTCTGCCATGACAATAATGAAATAAACCTTTAGACTGTAAGCCAGCCCTAAATAACTGTTTTACTTTATAAGAGTTTCTGTGGTCATGATAGCTCTTCACAGCAAGAAACCTCTAATTTAGACAAAAGTTGGTACCAGAAGTGGGCTACGGTCTCTGAACTCTAGATTTTTCTATGAATCTCTCACTGGTGCTGGGGTTATAGCTGTACACCACCATGGAAGGAAGGTTGATCTGATTATCTCAGGGCAAGTCTCCACCTAGCTTAGCTTAAAATTTGGAAAAAGGGATTAAAGGAAAATCCAGAGTTAGCTGTGCTGGTCCATACCTTTAATCCCAGAATTCCAGAGGCAAAGGCAGGTCGATCTCTGAGTGTGAGGTCAGTTAGTTCTATAGATGGGCTTTCAGGGCATCCAAGATTAAGCAATGATAGAAACCATCGAAACCAGAAAGCTGATGAAGCTGCAGTGATGCAGAGTTCAGAGTTCGCCCTCTCGTTTTCAGTAATGATTTGGTTCAGCACTTCCTCACTGTATTCCCTATCATCCATTTTGTAATAGTAATGTATAGCCTGTTCCATTGAGAATTGGAAGTATGTGAGCTTCTCTTTCATTTTGATTTTACATGGGATTATTGTTATGAGATGGCATAAGTCTCAAAAGTGACTTTGTAATGTGGACTTTTAAATGAGTTTGAGATGGTTATTCACTGCAGGGACTTTGGAAGTTGGACTAAATGCACTTTGCCTTAAGATATGGCCATAAGCCTATGGGTCCAGGTAGTGGAATGTGGTAGGTCCCCATAGAGGGTTGCACTATTAGAAGGTATGGCTTTGTCACTGTAGGTTTGGCCTTGTTGGAGGAGGTGTGTTAACTGGGGGCATGCTCAACCAGTATGGCAGTCTCTTCCTACTGCCTGTGGATCCAGATGTAGAATTCTCAGTTCCTTCTCCAGCACCATGTCTGCCTGCATCCCACCATGTTTCACCCCATGATGACAACAGATTAAACTTCTGAAACTGTGAACAAGCCCAGATTAAATGTTTTCTTTTAAAGGAGCTGCAGTAGATATGATATCTCTGCATGGTAATAGAAAATAATTGAGAGAACAGTGTATAATGGGATGAGAGACTATGCTATGTCATGAGAGATAACTAAGAGACAATCCTATAAATGGTCCAGCTCATTGATTGGCACATTATTATAGTCATGTAAGTTCCCTTTATGTTTTAAAAATACACACTTGCACTTAAGCAAGGATGTACCTATAATATGTATTTCTAGTACTAACATATAATTGACTTAAAATGTAGCAATTAAAATGAGGTCTGACATGTTTATGTTTTCAGATGCTAAGCTTTAGAGTGTAAAAACACTGCACTGAAGATGAAAGACACTAATTTGTAGTTTCAAATCTTTGTTTTTGAGGACACAACCATTATCAAAAACTTCACCAAGTTCTGGCCTAGGTCATATTCTTCTATAACAGAGTCTGCAGTACCAGGCATGAATTCTGTCCTGTGGAGCAGGATTTAAAACCCATAATCAGCCACCAAAATAAACACTATAGCATATGCCAGCAAGATAATGCTGAAAGGGACCTGATATAGCTGTCTTGTGGGAGGCTATACCAGTGCCTGGTAACCACAGAAGTGGATGCTCACAGTTAGCTATTAGTAGGAACACAGGACTCCCAAGGAAGGAGCTAGAGAAAGTACCCAAGGAGCGGAAGGGGTCTTCAACCCTCTAGGTGGAAGAATAACATGAACTAACTAGTTCCCCCTGCGCTCATGTCTCTAGCTGCATATATGGAAGAAGATGGCCTAGTTGGCCATCATTGGGAGGAGAGGCCCCTTGGTCATACAGACTCTATATGCCNTTTTTTTTTTTTTTTTTTTTTTTACAGTTTTTGGGTACAAGCTGTCAGGCAATTTTTCTAGGCTTAAAGTTTCTCTCTCTTTTCTTTAACTCTCTTCCCTCTTTCTCTCTCCCTCTCTTGCTCCCAGCTTGACTCTGCATACACTTTGCATTCTTCTGCACACTCTGCTTTTCTTGAACTCCCATACACATACCCACCTCTGTGTGTTCCCTTTTCAGTCTCACACACAAGCTTCACACACATCTCTCATATACACACCACATGCACTCTCCTTTCACTCACACCCACACTTTCCACAAACACCTCACATTCTCTCTTCACTCACTCTTCACATTCTCTTCTCATGCTCTCTTTCTCTCTTTCACTATTCTTTCGCTCTCCACATTCTCCTCACATGCTCCTCAATTGCTTTCTACATGCTCTCTAGCCTTTTTCTTGCCCTATTCTTTAATTGATACTACAAAAGCAGATAAAAAAGACATTGTATAATCATTGCCCAATTAAACTCAAGAATAACCACATACCACAAAAAATCACAAATTACAATTGTTCTCCAAAGTTTCAAGCTTCCCTATTCCCAGGTTTATAGCCAAAATAATAATAATTACAAAATTATCATTATTTGAACTTAAATTTTAACTCATTATACTTTGGAGCTCAGAGCTCTGAGGCCAGATACTTGCATTTTGTTGTGAAGCTCTAATTATAAATGACATGGACAAAGCTGCCAGACAGTGGCCAGAAAGAATCAAGTCAACTCTTAACTCAATAGTTCTGCTAGCTTTCTGCTTCTACACATTGCACACAATGACTCTCTTGAGAGTCCCAGTGTTTTGACTTGGTTTTACTAATATAAGATTTTACATATTTTAAAGCTGGGCGTGGTGGTGCACACCTTTAATCCCAGTACTCGGGAGGCAGAGGCAGGCAGATTTCTGATTTCGAGGCCAGCCTGGTCTACAAAATGAGTTCCAGGATAGCCAGGGCTACACAGAGAAACCCTGTCACAAAAACCAAGAAAAAAAATTACATATTCTATACTTTCTTATCCAGGAACCACTCTCAAATGTTGTGCAAAACTTATTTCATAACTTCAATAATTTTTTTTTTTCTTTCTTGGGGTCCCAGTGTTGGCTCTATTCAATTTTCTAATAATTTCTTCAAACTTTCTTTGCAAGTCAAGCATTAATCTGGAACTACCATTGTGCACAATTCTAGTTTTTTTTATTTTTGCATATCCCTTTTTGGTCAGACTATTGTTCATTTACATCTTGGCTCTCTCTTTCTCAGTTTACTGGCAGTTTATGTGTATGATGCACCCCACAGTACTGAATATAATTAATGATGTACTTTTATTTGGTTGATAGCACACTGTGACATCTTTTTTTGCATGCATACACCATGCCATCCTCTTTATTTACAATGAGGAACATGAAGTATTTCATCAATAATGACAAAAAATTTAGATATGCTGAAGGCAGTCTTATAATGGAACCCAAATCTAGGTACTGAGCAGCTATTTCTGGGTGCATGCACATGTTTGTATTTATGTGCCTGTATGCACATGGCCTTTTCATGTATGCTCACACAGGTACATGTATGTAGGTATGCCATACTTGTGCCTGTCTATATCGTGATGAAAAAACATCAGGTGTTTTTCTCAGCACCTTATAGGTTGTTTTCTGAAATAGAGGATCTCACTATAGCTCACTGATTACATTAGGTTGCCTGGATAGGGAATACCAGGGGTCTGCTTTTCTCACTTTCCCACATACTTTTGGGATTACAAGAGTATGCCATTATATGGCCTTTTTTGTTGTTGTTTTGTTTTTTAAGACAGGGTTTCTCTATGTAACCCTGGCTGTCCTGGAACTCACTCTGTAGACATGGCCTTGAACTCAGAAATCTGTCTGCCTCTGCCTACCAAGTGCTGGGATGAAAGGCATGAATCACCACTGCCTGGAAAATGTGTAGCCCAGGCTGGCCTTGAACTCCTGATCCTCCTGCCTCTGCCTCTGCCTCTGCCTCTGCCTCTGCCTCTGCCTCTGCCTCTGCCTCTGCCTCTGCCTCTGCCTCTGCCTCTGCCTCTGCCTCTGCCTCTGCCTCTGCCTCTGCCTCCTTCAGCAAATCCTACCAGCGTATACCACCACAACTGGCAGGGCTTTATTTTTTTTCAATGTGGATTTTGTTGATCAAATTTAGATCTGAGTGTTTGTCAGGCAAGAACTTTAACTCACCAAATAAAAAATAACACTGAGTATAAGTAAAAAGTCCTATTTACCAATTCACTCAGGGTTGGAGTGTGGACTCTTAAGGTGGATAGGGAGGAGATAAATACTATCCCCAACATGCGTGATTTATAGAACCAAGAATGATACTCACTCTCTGACAAAATATGATGTATAATAAGATCCAAAGTTATATGAGATCTTCTGGGAAAACAGGACACTCATTCCAAGAATAACTTATATTTTCCTAGTAAACAGTCATGAAATGTCTCCAAAATGAAGAGAATCTGATTATATGGAGCTCAGAAATTTTAATAATATAGAAATCATGCAAAGCAAATTAAATTTTATAACTGTCACTACCACCCCATTGTTAAAAAGGTGCCACTCAACCGACTGGACTGGCTTGAGTAATTAAGCAAATCCATCTCCTCTCTGTGCTTCAATGCTTTCTCAGGAAGGAAAGGATGATGTCTCCTCTCCACAAGAGAACACACAAAGACAGCAGCAGCCACAGGCAGAGAAAAATGCTAGTCCAAAGCAAGAACTCAGATAGCAGTAACTACCGCATTGTGCTGATAATATACTGTGAAGACTGCTAAATAAGGAGATGATGTGTAAATTGTGCAGACATTTGAATAAAAAAGCTGTAATGCGATATCACTTCTTTCTTACCACCAGGCGCCTTGTTGGCTTGACATTCTGAATTTTATATTCATGACAGAGCTGTTTATTACTTAGAAATGGTCACTACTAACATTGGTTTTAATGAACACTCTGGTACCATTTTTTTTATCATTATATAGTACTTTATTTGAAATCCATCCTTTGCAGGAAAACGAGTAGTTTCTCTTATATGTGGAATACTGCTTACATACCTGACTCCTCACTTCTCTTGGCTGTACCATTAGACAGACAACAGTAGTATTTAAACAGTAGGCACATAACAGTACTGTTAACCATTAACCAGGCAGTAGCACTGATTAATCATTAGCTGGGGAGCAAAGATAGTTAAACATTAGCCAGTGAGTAGGCATTGCTAACTTCCAGAAAGGAAGTATCCCTTATTAACCAATAGAGAGGAAGTTGATATATGATGTTACCTACTTCTCCTTCAGGACAATGGAAGACTCAGGATGTGATTATCCAGGGGAGTGAGAGACAATGAGCTCCAAGCAGCAGTGTGTCAAACTAAATGATGGCCACTTCATTCCTGCCCTGGGCTTTGACACCAATAAACCCAGTGAGGTAAGAACACAGGATTCTCAGTATCTCCAGGTTGAGTTAATCCATGTACAAGAGCGCAGATAGTTAAATTGTCCCTGCATCAGAGTCTGATTGTGTCTCCACTTGTTAATTTTTCTTGTTAAATAGAGGTCACACCAGCAGCAGCAACTGATAGCTGTAGGTAGGAGACTGATCTGGTTCCCTTCAGATAGGGCATATCAGGATTTAGGCAAAAGATCTGGGTCTATATTCAGACTTGCTCTTTTTTTTCACTTATATAAAATCATATTTGTTTTTGGGAAATGCTTATCACATTATCATTCATTGATTATTACCATTATGCCTATGAACAACTAAAGTAACAAAAAATGACTCATTTATTTGAAACAAAAAGAGTAATAAAAATGATCATTTTATTTGTGGTTAATTTATTCATTATTCCTTATTCAACATATGGACAATTCTTCTGAAATTTGTGACCACAGTTAGACGATCCCTCATCACAGTGTTGGTGAACTTGAAAAGCAGTCCTGGCCTGGACTATAGACTCACATTAAGAGTAGTCTTCAGTTCAGCTCACTGGCCTAATTGACAAAGATCCTTGGGCATATGGACCAGAACAGGGTTCCTTTAATTTCTGCCTAAGAGGCAGACAACTGGGGTACCTTCTCCAACTGCCTGCAGACCTCAGAATCTGTTTTTGTTTTTCTTTTTGTTTTTTGGCAAATGCAACCTTTACAGGTGCATATGCCATCCTCTACCCCAAAATCCAGGTCTTTTCCAGACCCCGAGTCTCTCCAGTGCTATAAAAAAAAGAAGCCACCATTATACAGACCTAACAGGACTCAGATTTGTTGGGGAGCATATGCCTTGGAATCCTCTGGAAATTATTTTGTATTTGATAATCCAAGGACAGGAACTCAAAAAGAGTGTGTTCTCTCTCTGGTTGGAGCAGGCCTCCTTACCTGGCAAAATAAGTAATTACTTGTTTTATGAAAGGATACATGTGGAAATAAATTCCTGGCTGAATTATAAAATGTATGATGTAACGATGATAGTAGCAGATGTCCATGATACTGATAATTTGGACACAAGAGTACTGTGACAGAAAGTTTACCAGTTCTCACTGTAATAACAATAGCTCTACCTTTGGCTTAAACAATTTAAGTATAGAATTGATTTATGTATTAAGTTTAAAAAATTTTTTTAACTTTTTTCAAATAATTGTAATAATGAACATATTGGGTATGTGTACAACACCATGTAGTTTTTGCTGAAGCAGAAGCATTAGTGATTTAAAAAAAAAAATTCTTCTGTCATATTACATCATGACCGCAGTCCCTCCACCAATGACCATTCTTGCTCTTCCTCAGAAGAAAAAACAAACAAACAAACAAACAACAAAAAACAAAACAAAACAAACAAACAAACAAAAAACTTCCCTAACCTAAAGAAAGAGATGCCCATAAACATACAAGAAGCCTATGGAACTCCAAATAGATTGGACCAGAAAAGAAATTTCTCCTGTAACATAATAATCAAAGCACCAAATGCACAAAACAAAGAAATAGTATTAAAAGCAGTAAGGGAAACAGGTCAAGTAACATACAAAGACCAACCTATTACAAAAGAACTCACATAACATGTACTCACTGATATGTGGATACTAGCCCAGAAGCCTAGACTACCCAAGATACAACTTACTAAACACATGAATCTCAAGAAGAATGAAGTTCAACATGTGATCTCTTTGCCCCTTCCTAGAATTAAGAACAAAGCACACACTGAAGGAGTTACAGAGATCATTTGTGAAGCTGAATCAAAAGGATGGACCAACCAGTGACTGCAGCTGCCAGGGATCCCTCCCATAATCAGCCACCAAAATAAACATTATAGCATATGCCAGCAAGATAAACGACTTTCCCTGGACTATATCGACAGAACACCCTCCGATATGGTCACGGACCATTTGTGTCTTCACCTACGAGTGTCAGTCGATAATCAACCTTGTGTCCTGAGGGTTCCTTCCTCGATCTCTTTCATGGGTTCCTCGACTTCCCCAGAAGTTGGGATATCCACCTTCTTATTGTTGAACTAACTAGTTCCCCCTGCGTTCATGTCTCTAGCTGCATATATGGAAGAAGATGGCCTAGTTGGCTATCATTGGGAGGAGAGGCCCCTTGGTCATACAGACTCTATATGCCCCAGAACAGGGGAACGCCAGGGCCATTAAGTGGGAGGGGGTGGGTAGGGGAGCAGGGCGGGGATGCGGGAGGGTAAGGGAAAATTTCTGGATAACATGTGAAATGTAAATGAAGAAAATATATAATAAAGAGAAAAAAACAATTAAAAAAAATTACACCTTAATTC
This sequence comes from Mus minutoides, assembly GCA_902729485.2. Classification (NCBI taxonomy): domain Eukaryota; kingdom Metazoa; phylum Chordata; class Mammalia; order Rodentia; family Muridae; genus Mus; species Mus minutoides. Next base: position 135,583 of record LR751242.1, read on the forward strand.
TCACCAGAGCCTATCAAAGCTAGAAGATCCTGGGCAGATGTTATCCAGAACTTAAAAGAACACAATATAAGTCCAGGATACTATATCCAGCAAAACTCTCAGTTACCACAGATGAAGAAACTAAGATATTCCATGACAAAACCAAATTTACAAAATATCTTTCCAGAAATCCAGCCCTACAAAGGATAATAGATGGAAAACTACAACAAAAGGAGGAAAACTACCCTAGGAAAAACAAGAAAATAATAATCTTTCCACAAACCCAACAGATGATAGCCAAACATAAAAATAACATTAAAAATAACAAAACTATAATTCTTAAAGTATTATTTACTTTTAGTGACTGTCCATCCTCTTTTGTTCCTACTATCTAATGCAGGATTTGAGATCTTCCCTACTTATATGATACTATTTTTTGCCAGATAAAATCCTTGCAAACCTTATTCATGTAACACCATTCATATTTCTGAAACCATCAGCCTTCTTAATACATTGCCCAAATAGAGCTATTACAATACTCAATGTCAAAGATACTGCATCTATAAAAATTTTAGTAACATTGATGTCTAAAAACCTTGACATCACCCACCGATATAATGCTGTATAACTGATTACAGCATATATGTTATGACTGAGTAGCTTGGTGTTCTTATGTAACCTAACAATGGAAAATGTAACAGTGTGTATAGAGATTGTCCCTGACTCTTTTGCCTACTTGTGAGACCATTTTCCTCTTACTGGGTTGCCTGGTCTAGCCTTCATGTTATGGTCTTTTTATAATTTGTTGGGCTGCTTCACTGATGTCCCTGAGAGACCAGTTTTTTTGTTTTTGTTTTTTTTCAGAGGGGAGGCATTTGGGGTGTGAATCTGAGGAAGAGCAAAGGTGGTCATTGGTGGAGGGACTGTGGTCAGGATGTAATATGACAGAAGAATTTTTAAAAAATTACTAATGCTTCTGCTTCAGCAAAAACTACATGGTGTTGTACACATGTCCCTGGCTATTCCTTGGTTCCTGTGTCCTGATGGCTTTGAGCAGGTCGCTCTTGGGCCAGGAATTTGAGCAGAAGTGGTGGTCTTACATGTGCTCACAGGTGTGTTGGCACTCCTGGGAGACCAGCTATCTTCCCATGGTACTTGAGTATGGAGTTCTGTGGCACAGGATCGGCTCCCTGTGCAGACAGAAACCAGAAGGATCCTGTCCCAGGATGCTTCCCAGTTCCTGTGTCCTGAGGGCTTCCTGTGGGTCCCTCAGCAGAAGTCGTGGTCCTATCTGTACTCACAGGTGTGTCCACACTTCTGAGAGAAGAGCTCTCTCCTGGCAGTATTTGGGTATGGAGCACTCTGGCACAGGATAAGCTCTAGGTGCAGACAGAAACTGTAAGCTCTGGTACATTTTTATGTGGTTCTAAACAACAGGTTTATTCTGACAAGACATGATATTACTGCTGTAACATGTTTGTGTGTGCATCTTAGTTTGCTGCATGTGGATGTGTGCACCCATGCAGGAACAAGGTATAGGGATTCCTAAAATTGCTCAACCTTTCTTTTTGAGAGAAACTTACACTAACCCCAAAGTTCACTATTTGGCTCTGGTTGTTGGTCAGGTCAGCAGTCTCTGGGCATCCTCCAGGCTCTACCCCTCAACTGTTAAGTTATAGGAACACACTGCTTGACTTGGCTTTAAGTGGATATTAATAATTCTAACTCATGTCCTATGTTTAGAGCTTATGGAGTCATTTCTCCAACTCCCTAGAAAGCCCTTGTCTTACTTCAAAAGGAGACAGAACAGAGCTTACAGCTGAATTTCCAATCCATCACTGTCAATGTTAATATGATGTTGTTTTAGAAGTGTATCTATGCTAGAGAGAAAAAGCAGATTTCATTTGTGGAAATACTTACTTTAAAACAAAACAGTCAAAATCCTGGGTGAATTTACTTGGCCAGATTATGGACTGTTCTGTGTTACAGCAGTATTAACAGAGCTGATTGATATGCTAGATGACAAAGGGAAATCTGGTCCCAGCAGTGCCCAGCCATTGCAAATAAAGTTATCTAGTATAGAAAATACAGCCATCTGACAGCTATGTCATACAGCCTCTGTGGAATGACAGGCTACTTCTCTAATATAATGCTTTTTTGAGACATTTCTGGACTCTAGATAATAATTATTTTAGGTAGACACTAAAAATAAAAATCTGGTAAAGTGTTTCAGCATGTTCTACTTTTCCTTGTAAAATTTTCTTCTTACTTCTTCTAAATCACAATTGGGATTCTTGAGGTAATTCTGGTCATAGCTATGAGAAAATAAAATGTTACAAAAATTAATATTGCTGAGACAGGCCTACAAATTCTCTTTTATAATTTGAAACTATCAACAAATTTTTGGGGTGCCAGAGATATGATCAGATGAATTCAACCTTCTTTTTCTACCCTCCACTCATCTCTCTCATTATGAATGATTGGATTAAAACAGCAGGAAAACACAGTGTATTGTATTCATTAAATATCTTTCATTTTAAAGAAATGCTTTAGCAATTATATAACATGAAAGGAGAAAAAAAAAGACACACTGGAAAGCAATTATAGCCCTAGGAAAATTACATGTCATTTCTCAGTACAAAGGCTGGCATGTTTCAAAATGGTGCACAAATATTTGTGGAGGAGGAGGAGGAGGAGGCAACTGAGAAGCAGGCCATTTTACTATGACATCCTCACAGCCCGGGAGATGTTGTTGTGCCAATCCTCAGCAACATCAATTATAACTACATTTATTGTTGTTTTCCTTTCTTTCTTTTTTCTTAACATTTACAGCTTTTTATTTTATAAGTTGAATGGTTCTGGCTATGAGTAAGTTTGAAATTAAGGATTTTTCTCTCATTTTTTAAAGGTGTGTGTATAGTCTGCATATACATAAATGTTTGTATGATCACATGTCTGTGAGCATTTGTGTATCAGAACATGTGGAGGCTCAAATGGGCTGTTAGCTTTCACTGAGCTGGTAAACCTCAATTGAACCCAGAGATTGTTGATTTGCTCTCTTTGCTGCCCAGTGTGAACCCCTGGAACCCCTGTCTGTAGCTCTGCAGAGCCTGAATTACAGAGGCCTGCAACATCTGCTCAGCTTTTCACATGACTCTAGAGATCTGAACTTCTGACTTAACACTTGCATGGCCAGTGCTTTATCTACCCAGTTAAGGGTTTCCTCAACCCCTCCTCACACAAGATTAAGTTTCGCTTTGATGGCACAATTGTTTCAAATTCTCCCAGGAGGCACTTTCCCCAGGATGGAATACAAAATATTTTCTACAAGAGCTGTAGCTCTGTCTCAGGTGGCTAAAGTCATGGATTTGGAAAAGAGAAAAAAAAAAAAAGCTTTGGTTAAGAATTCCAGACAGACATAGTACTACCGGAAGATCCTGCAATACCTCTACTGGGTATATATCCAGAAGAGGTTCCATCTGGTAATAAGGACACATGTTCCACTATGTTCATAGCAGCCTTATTCATAATAACCAGAAGCTGGAAAGAACCCAGATGTCCCTCAACAGAGGAATGGATACAAAAAATTTGGTACATTTACACAATGGAGTACTACTCAGCTATTAGAAACAATGAGTATATGAAATTCCTAGATAAATGGATAGATCTGGAGGGTGTCATCCTGAGTGAGGTAACCCAATCACAAAAGAACTCACATAACATGTACTCACTGATATGTGAATACTAGCCCAGAAGCCTAGACTACCCAAGATACAATTTACTAAACACATGAAACTCAAGAAGAATGAAGTTCAAAATGTGGTCTCTTCGCCCCTTCCTAGAATTAAGAACAAAGCACACATTGAAGGAGTTACAGAGATCATGTGTGAAGCTGAATCAAAAGGATGGACCAAACAGTGACTGCGGCTGCCAGGGATCCTTCCCATAATCAGCCACCAAAAATAAACTCTATTGCATATGCCAGCAAGATAATGCTGAAAGGGCCCTGATATAGCTGTCTCGTGGGAGGCTATACCAGTGCCTGGCAAACACGGAAGTGGATGCTCACAGTCAGCTATTAGTTGGAACACAGGACTCCCAAGGAAGGAGCTAGAGAAAGTACCCAAGGAGCTGAAGGCATCTTCAACCCTATAGGTGGAAGAATAACATGAACTAACTAGTTCCCCCCTGTGCTCATGTCTCTAGCTGCATATATGGAAGAAGATGGCCTAATTGGCCATCATTGGGAAGAGAGGCCCCTTGGTCATGCAGACTTTATATGCCCCAGTACAGGGGAAAGCCAGGGCCATTATGCGGGAGGGGGTGGGTAGGGGAGCAGGGCAGGGATGGGGGAGGGTATGGGGAAATTTCTGGATAACACTTGAAATGTAAATAAAGAAAATATCTAATAAAGAGAAAAAATAATAATTTTAAAGCAAGCTCTCTGTGCCTGCTGACTTTTTAATATACTATTTCTACTCTGGAAAAGAAAAACTATATTATGCAAAATAAAATGCTGTTGAAAACTCAAAAAAAAAACAAAAAGAATTTCAGACAGTTGTTAAAGTACTAAGACACAGTGTACTTTCCTTAGAATCTGCAAATTTGTTCAGAATAAAATCTACCTTCTCTCTCTCTCTCTCTCTCTCTCTCTCTCTCTCTCTCTCTCTCTCTCTTCCCTCCCCTGCCCAATGTGTGTGTGTGTGTGTGTGTGTGTGTGTGTGTGTGTGTGTGTGTCTGTGTGCACCTTTGAGGCCAGAGGTCAGCATCAGGTTGTCTTCCCGAATTACTTCCTAGCTTAGTTTTTGAGATGGGATCTCCTACTGCTCCTGGAGCCTGCCATATCCTTTTTACCCATAGCTGCCCAGCACTTTGGTATGAGTCTTTTCCTTAAATGAAATTTTAATTTAGTGGTAAATACAGTGTACACAAAGTGTTAAGATGGGTATGACTTCTAATTGACAGGTAGTATATTTGTGGTGAAGACTGTCATGGTAATATACAGATTCTGGCTCCATATGGAGTTTCACACTGCCTCTGATGAAGCTATTCCATGGTTACATGAATTGAACTTGGTTCTAAAACACCCAACAACATTAGTGTTCTTTTTTTTTTTCTCCATTTTCTTCTAATTTATCTATTGAGAGAAGGACCCTTCCTGGCTCTTTCAGACCTCTGGCATCTGCCAATCCCTTGGGATAGCACTTGGAGAGCTGAGGAAATGCACTTCATTCCTGTACTCAAAAGAAGAGGGGTGGTTCATGAACAGGAGTTCAGAGTCACATTTTCCTTAGCGATATGCCAAATTATCCCCTTCCATCTCAAAATGATCATCCTCATCTGACTAGCTCATTTACATTCACTTCCCTTATTATGACTACATGCATTAGTTACTGAGTTCAGAAGATGGGCCCCTGTGACAAGTGGCTGGAGTCGCTACTGAATTAGGCATTGCCATTCTGCTTTCATAAACAAATTAAATCTTTGAGTATTCAAGTGACTGCTCAAGTTTACAAACCTGGACCAACCTAAATACTTCCAATAACTTACTTTTAATTTTCTTGGTTGCCATCTGTCTTGATCAGGGTTTCTATTCCTCTACAAATTTCATGACCAAGAAGCAAATTGGGGAGGAAAGGGTTTATTCATCTTACATTTCCATTGCTGTTCATCACTAATGGAAGTCAGGACTGGAACTCAAGCAGGTCAAAAAGCAGGAGCTCATGCAGAGGACATGGAGGGAGGTTTTTTATAGGCTTTCTTCCCCTGGCTTGCTCAGCCTGCTCTCTTATAGAACCCAAGGCTACCAGCCCAGGGATGGCACCACCCACAAGGGGTCCTTCCCCCTTGATCACTAATTGAGAAAATGCTGTATAGATGGATCTCATGGAGGTATTTCCTCAACTGAAGCTCCTTTCTCTGTGATAATTCCAGCTTGTGTCAAGTTGTCACAAAACTAGCCAGTACACATTCTTATTTAATGTAGACACTATAGAAATCCTTTCAAAATATTTGCCCTCAATCCGGAAACAAACTTTAAGTGCTGGGAAAATAAAAAAGTAATTTCTATACCCACTTTCATCAGAACTGTTACACTATCAATTTTATCTATCTATCTATCTATCTATCTATCTATCTATCTATCTATCTATCTATCTATCTATCTATCTATTTATTTAATCCAGGAAAAGCTACAGATTCACAGGAAAGACTTCCAGTGTAAGACTCTACTCAAGCCATCCATGAGGATTGTTGTCCAGAGGTTTGAGAACAACCTGAGAGCACATATAGTAGCATCTTCAGAGCTACTATACTTTTGGACAAAATATAATCTCTCTGGTTGGCTACAAGCATGACAAGAGAACTTCCAGTAGCTCCCAGCTCTTAGCTTAGAGACTCTTCACATGGTACATAGCAAGGATCATATCAGGGACTTCCTATGAATCTCAAGTCAGCTCCAGCCTACATCCTCCCCATCCTCATCAATGTGCCTGGGTATGTTTTATTCTCTTCTCTGTATTTGTGGCTAATTCTCTGAATGATTGAAAATTTAGTATATTACCAGACTCCACTAATCAACCAACCAAGTTGCATGGCTACTTTATAGCTGTGTTTAACCACATATGGGAAAAGGAATTTAAAGGTGTATAAAACAATATGTGACTGAACTTAGGCGTTAGGTATTAGGACAGGAGTCTGCTTCCTGCCTTAGTTTGGTGCCTCGTTTCTCTTCTTTTCTCCTATAACCAAGGCAGAAGACACACTACAGCACTAACAAGAAAACTATCACCAAATTAGGTTTAGGTCTGTGTTATAGAGCAGTTTCCTTTGAATGGAAGGATAAGGGAAGCTTCGGTGACTGGAGACATAATCATGTGTCACATAGCTGAGAAAGGTGAGGCAAAATTCATTAGGGCCCAGGTGGGAAACACAAAATATCCCCTTCTCTCCTGGAAGGGGAGACTGGCAACAGATCTCCTGAGAGGAGATTCTCAGATATGCTGAGCTACCTGCAAGTGGTGCAGAGACTCAACATATGCTGGCATAGGCTTTTGGTTATGCAGCTGCCTTTGAGCCATCCTGCTCCTATGAGTACCCTTCACTACACTCCAACAAGTAACCCCAATAAACTCATGGGCTCATGTTTGCTTCCTTGAAAAATGTGTAATTTTGTGACCCAGACACAAAAGTGTGGCTTGGTCAGTGACCCTTACTGTATTTATTGGTCTAAAAAGATTTCTTTGAATTCTAAAGATTATAATAGAAGACAAAGCTGTGGACC
>LR751242.1:144632-162442 GCA_902729485.2 Mus minutoides
CTCCTATGAGTACCCTTCACTACACTCCAACAAGTAACCCCAATAAACTCATGGGCTCATGTTTGCTTCCTTGAAAAATGTGTAATTTTGTGACCCAGACACAAAAGTGTGGCTTGGTCAGTGACCCTTACTGTATTTATTGGTCTAAAAAGATTTCTTTGAATTCTAAAGATTATAATAGAAGACAAAGCTGTGGACCCTGATGTCATCATGATGTGCACTGTGTAAAAATTATTCCTGAATTATTCAAATGCTGATTTCTCTGCTCCCATATATGTCTGCCATCCCGATATTGCATTGTAATGGTTATCCTAAGAATCTTCAAGCTCAAGTTTATGTAAATATTGCTTCCTATTTATTCTCTTATTTGTCAATAAAATCTGATCAGTCAATAACTGAGTAGAGAAGAGAATAGAGTAGAACATCCACCAGCCTGGGCTCTGTTGGGGGTGCTGGGATGAGTAAGATTTAACACAGGGAACATTGGTCCTACAATGAGAAAGTACTTGGAGCAGAGAGAGCCAAATAAATACTAAAATGATAGTATCTCAAGGATTTTGTTGGAGAGGTAGCCAGATTAGCCTAGAGGACTAGAATAGATTAATAAATTGTCATATATTGTGCTATAAAGCTTATTAAATATTTCATATGTTCTGTCTAATTTATTTGAGAGGTAGCTGGGATAAAGAAAACAACCTGTCACTTATAAGATGCATTAATACTCTGAGCTCCTTAATGTCACTGGGATGTTCATGTTTCAGTGCAGCCCTGATGCAACCCAGAAATCTTCAACCTTAGTCACTGGGATCTCCATACTGCCTGTCTGGAATCTTCAGAGTCAGGCCCTCGTCTGTCCACTTTGAGGATATGTTTCAGCTTTGCACTACTGAAATGACCTCAACAAGATTGGAAGTTCAAAAACCAAGACATTTAGAGAGAGCATCTATTCACTCATGAGTGGGATGGTTGCAGCTTTGACACTCCCAACAGTTCCTTCTGATTGGAGCTCTTGCATAATTTGGAATGATCACTGAAGTATCGAGATTGAGGATGGATGATGGAGACATGCTTCTGTCTGGAGCACCAGCAATAATGAGGAAACATTATGGATAACTCTCTCTGTTTTTAGAACTAACCTCAAATCTTTATTTACTTTGGATGTTTAGGACAGAATCTCTTACTATGTGAGTTCTATCAGTCAAACTCAGCTTGTCAGGATTTTCCACAAGCACTTTTAGTTTGAGCATCCCATTAAACTTAATGGTTGTAATAATATTTTTGATATTCACTTCCTCCAGGATTCAGAATGTACACAAGAGTTATATACATATGTAAATTAACGGCAGATTACTTTACAACAGACATCATTACCATAGGTTTCAAATGCTCCTTTATTACATTTAAAATTGGCTTAGACATCAATTAGGCCAGCTCCGAATTTGAGTAAAAGTAAGGCTTTGATGAAGGTCATATAATTCTAGACTGGTTTTTGTGCCTAATATAAATTATAGGTTTAAGTTATATAGTGTGTCTTGAATTATTATTTGTACAGCTGTACTTTCATGAGTATTTGAGAACAAATCTAAATATATTAAAATTACAGCCTTTCTTATATGGCTTTAATTGTTAACTTGAATTAGCCCAAATTACCTGAGAAGGGTCTCATCTGGAAGAATGCCTAGATCCTATTGGCCTGTGGGTCTGTCTGAGTCAATTGTCTTGTTAATTGATGTAGAGAGCACATTCCACTGTGAGTGACACATTTCTGGGCAGATGTCCTGGGCTGTGTAAGAAAGCTAGCTAAGCACAAAGCTGTAAGCTAGTCAGAGAACAGTGCTCCTATGTGGTTTCTGTGTCAGTTCCTGCCTTGGCCTCCCATAAAAATAGAACATGACCTGGAAGTGTGAGCTAAATAAATAATTTCCTCTCTTAAGTGGGTTTCCGTCCAAATGTTCCATCACAGTTACAGAAAGGGAAACCAGAGCACTGCCCTGTATCAAGTCAAGCATTCTATTTCCTTTTTTTCTCATTTCTCACTTGCCTGGTTGCCTCATCCCTTACAACTTCAGGTGATCCTTGCTGGATGTATCTCCCATGAGGCAGGGTCTCAGTAGGTGACATAAGCATTACATTATTCTATGCTCCAAATGCCATGTCCCAGGAGGAGACAGGTGTCATGGGAAAGGAGTAAGATTTTAGAAGAAGATTCCTGAGTAATTATTTGCCCTCGTTGAACTTTGTTCTCTTTGGCAAAAATGAGGGCATCAGTCTTTCATAGCAGCGCTGCTTCTAAGTGGATAAAATGTGAGGATGCATAAAGGATTCAGACAATTATCAGAGGTCTGTAAATAAGCCTTCGTTTTCTTTTTAACAGGCAGACAGATATGAGTTTTGTAATCTTTAGAAATTGTTATTTTAAAATATTGCTTTCTTCTTTAGAAGTGATGGACATAACTAAATGTGCTACAGTGTGTGAGGATGGAGTAATCCACAAATAATGCAATTGATACAAGTTCTGACCTTGTATGAGACACTTGAGATAGCTTTGAAAATGATGGATGACTGGATTAATTCTTTACTCACAGTACTAGTTAACTCTAGAACACTGGCAGGGGAAGGGGAGCAAGGGGAGCTACTCACCATTGTTCTCCTATATAGTGACTGACTCGAAAGAACTTTGGTGTGTGTGTGTGTGTGTGTGTGTGTGTGTGTGTGTGTGTGTGTGTATGAGACAGAGAGAAAGAGAGAGAGAGAGAGAGAGAGAGAGAGAGAGAATGAACACTGAAGGGAATCCAAGTAAGATATAGTCTAAATGCAGATGTCAGACAATCAAGTCAAAATTATATAACCTAGTGAGTAAATTCTGCCTCATGCCTGTGATTCACAATCCATGTAGGGTGTTAAAATATATGATAAGGAACTGACATAGATGCTTCAATCAGGAAAGTGCTTGATTCATAGCCAAGAGGACTTGAATTTGATTCTCTAGATCCCACATGGAAAAGCCAAGTATTGTTTCTTGAAGCTGTAATCTTAGCACTGGGGATCTGAGGTAGAGGTGGAAAGAGGTACATTCTTTGGGATCACTTGTCACCCATAATAAATTGTTGAATTTAAGATAAATATGAAATATCTTGTAGTACATCCCAAGGTGGATGGCATTAGATGAATGCCACCTAAAGTCCCTAGTGTGCACACCCATGCAGACACATGCCCCTATACAGCAGCATGCATGCTCCCTTCTGCACACACATGAAAAAACTCAGGAACATTAAAAAGAAAGAAAGAAAGAAAGAAAGAAAGAAAGAAAGAAAGAAAGAAAGAAAGAAAGAAAAAAATAAGAAGGCTCAGAAACCTCTCAGTTAGACTAGAGACTGAAAATAGCAATGGCTTAGATTATTATACATGTTTTTTCCTGCTGCCAACTGCACGTTTCCAGAGTTATTTACAATCTTACATCTTTGACAACAACGTATTCTGTGTAAACAACTGTTAATAGCTAAATCACATATTGTGTTCTACTAAGATTTGACAAAAGAAAAATACAATGTGCATGAATTAAGATGAATCTAGAGTTTTAACCTAATTATGAGTTCAAATAAGTTTATATAAATAATGACAGAAAGTTTTGAGAAACATTTAAAAAATGATTGGTACCTGGAGAACTATATAAAAAATAAATGTGTGCCAGAGAGGAGAAAGAAATTGAAAAGAACTTATCGCCAGTCAACATGACAAGAATAGCTTTACTTAGAATGCTACATAATGCTATTTTCAAAAATAAAATCCAAGAGGAAAAAAAAAGTTTAATTCAATAGATAAAAATTATATATCCAATAAAATATCTAAATATCTATTATTGACAAATTGCTTTAGCAAATTAAAAGCAGATCATTGTATTAGTTTCTTGTTCTGCTGCTATGATACCTAACAGGCAGCATACCTTACAGACATGAAGATTTGTTTGGCTCCAATTGTTGGTACAAAACATTTCATCAGAGGATACACAGGGAAAGGAGGATGAGGAAGTCAATTGCATAGCATGTATTAAATAGCAGAGGCAGAATAATGCCAGTTCTTAGCTAGTTTTTTTTTCCTCTTTTTTCAGTCTAGAACCCCATCTTGTCAGATAGTGAGAGCCACACTTAATGTGGGTCTTCTCTATTCAGTTAAACTTTTTGGAAATATCTTCATAGACATACCCAAAGTTGTGTTTCCTTGATGATCTTAACTCTAATCAAGCTGAAAATGAACTTCAACTATCAGAGATGTGTATGACACCATTATATCATTAATGATGAAATGCTCAAAGCACTTTCTTAATATTCAGACTGTATAACAGACTCAAAATATTAAGCACAAATACCCATCAAATCATCAAATTAATAAATGTATCAAAGACTGTCTATCCAAAAAGAAATAAAAATTGTCACGGAACCTACAAAAATGTTTAGCACCCTCTATCTTCAGGGAAATAAAAAAAGTTTATTGAAATTCCATATCACCCTAGTAAGAGTATTATTACAAAAGCAAAAATGCTAATGAGAAGTGAGAAAGTTTCCCTTACACAGTGTTAGCCTTTGAACCTGAGGAACCCTCTCTCAGTTGTTCTAAGCTCTTCAACATTTGGTCATCTGTAGTGTGATAGCTAATGTGCTATGTAAACTCAATATGATATAATATTTCTCAGCAGAAAAACTTCTGGGTATGGCTATGAGGAAGCTCTTAGGCTGGATTGATTGAAATGAGAGAACCCACCCTAAGTGTAGGCAGCACCATTTTCTACTCTGGGATCCTGGAATGAATAAAGAAGAGGAAGCGAATTGAGCATCAGCATTGACTTCTGATTCTTGACTATGGATGTAATGTGATCAGCTGCTTCACACTTCTCCCTCCCTTTCCTTTCATAATAGTGTCCTCAAACTGAGACCCAAAATAAACCTTTACTCTCTGAAGTTCTGTTTGCCAGGCACTTTGTCACAGCAATGAAAAACTATCTAATACAAACACAGTGAGAGAAGTAACACCCCATGCACACTGAAGAACCATCACGCTAAGAAACAGAATATGGCAAGACAGGGATGAAGAACAGAGCTGAAAGCAGCTAGGGAAGAGACACAGTTAAGTAGGATGGTCAGTATGGGGTGAGATTATATGAAAGGACATGTAGCCATGGCACATACTCTAACTGATGTGGCTCAGAGTGAGAGGGTTGACGTGTTTACCTGGCAGTGGCTTCATTTTTAGTGGCTTCATTTTAGTAGGGTCTCACCAGTAGATCTATCATAATATATTTGATGTCAGTTATACAACTGAACTGGGCTCTGAAAACAAGGGTCACTAACACACCAATACATTAATCTTGGACAATGGAAAATAAAGGCCAAAGCTAGAACTTGTGCCCAACTATTGGAGAGAGGAGTCAGGATGAACTTCGGCTGTATGTTGAAAGTAGAGCCAATGTAATTTCCTCAGTAATTCTGTGTGGTTCACAAGAGGAACTGAGAAGCAGGCAAGATATACTCTGAGGTTTAGAGGTTGACAACCAGTGGAAGGTTATTGCTACAACTGAGAGAATTTAAAAGCTTGCAGGTAGGGAGTAGAGTGAAGTTTGGTTCTGCCATGCTGAGTGTGAAATATCTAACAGAGATTATATCAATTAGGGTACCATTCGACAGCAGCTGATGCCTGCAACAAAGAGAAAGAGAACAAAGATTCTGTCTCCAAATTGAGAGGTGATGGAGGAAAGCTTGGTTTGACAGACTACAGTGGAGAGATTTCAGTGGGCTTAAGTCCTGTATAGAGGGAAGCAGGACACCACGAAACAGGAAAACTGGAGAGAAAGAACAGGAGCCACAGGATTCTTTAGGGGAAAGCAAGTTCTCCAGGATAATGGGGCAGGCATGGAATGTGCCACACAGATTATGACCTCACACTTCTCTAGCTCTTATATTTCGGGAAATAAACCAGCACAAGTGAGAAAGGAAGAAAAGTGACTGATATGGTATCATAGTTAATCCTCACTGGTAACCTGATAGGGTCTAGAATCATCATGGAAATACACCTCTGAGTATATCTTTTAAAATGCTCTTGATAAGGTAATTGAAGAGGGAAGAGCTACCCAAGCTGGGTTCCTGGAGAAAACGAGAGAAGAGAAAGCCACCTGGTCTCCAGTGCCCATGTCTTTGCTTCACAATGGCCAATGCAACCTGACTAGACACTTCCTATATCCACCATGATCAGCTGTCATCTCGAATTTGAGTCAAATGAACCTTTTATCCATGGAGATGTTTCTGTCAAGTATCTAGTCAAAATGGTGAAAAACTAACACATAGAGAAAACTCAAAATCCTAAGACTGAACCTTGACCTGAAAAGCAGTTATTTTTCACAGAATGGATGGATTGAATAGGCTTTAAGTCACCAGGTCCCATCCTGAACCGGCATTATGAAAAGTGAAGATGCAGCATCTGAAAGAGGCAGGAATCTTTATATGCCCCAATACAGGGGAACGCCAGGGCCAAGAAGTGGGAGTGGGTGGGCAGGGGAGCAGGGAGGGGGGAGGGGGGAGGGGACTTTCGGAATAGCATTTGAAATGTAAATTAAGAAAATATCTAATAAAAAAATTGGGAAAAAAAAGAGGCGCTTCACAGTCTCACTAAGTGAAGTCTACTAGTTTGCATTTGGTTCTTCTTCAGGGAACATGTATTAGAATCCATTGGCGAGCTTTAAATTCCAATCTTATCCTAGTTTCACTGGCATTACTGACCTCTTTAGCCTGATGTCTCCACCTCATTCTCTCCCATGGTCTCACATCAAGGAACACTGAGTGAGTACTTTGCAAGGAGCAGCAGTTGTCTTCTCTCTCCATGGCCTAGGAATGCTGTGCATCCTCTCCTTTTCCTGGAAAGCCTAACACCTTTGTCAAAGGACTAACTGTTGTGAGGGACACTAAGGGCAACAGTTTTTATAAAGACATTTTGCTCTGTTAGGAGAATGTGAAGCACAAGAAGCCATCAGTGAATATACCTGGAGATCAGCAAATGGGTCTGAGAAGGAAAACCACCACACTTTTGCTGTGTGATAATTCTGATCAGCAAATTCAACCCACAATAGAAGTCCCAACATTTCCAGGCATCATTCACTACACAGCCTCTACAGTTGTCTGTCACAATACCTAGCCTCATTGATCATATTTGATATCATTGATACCTCTTCTCACCTTTGCTATGAATTCGTGTAGGCAAGCTGAAACACTTAAGCTTATTATGCTGGTCCTGTGCCTTACAGTCAGCCAGGATCCTGTCCAATGAGTGATAAATGCTGAACTGGCATCCTCTTGCTTCACAACTATTTCACTTTTTAGTTCCCATTAATAATCATAATTGCATTCATTATCTCATTCTCTGGGTCTCTTGAAGGCCCAAAGATGAACTCAAGTTCCCCTTTCCCCAGCAACATTATCTTAAGGGCCTTCAAATAGTATTTTCTTAAACAATATTTCCTAGAAAATCACCCAGTGAGGGCAGAATTCTCTATCTTTTGTTTGGAGTTTTAATTTCCCTTTTATTACTTATATAACAACTACAGTTTGACTCCAAATGAGAATTGGACTGTTTGAACATATAAAATGTTATGTTTGTTCTGCTTATTTCAAAATAACTCATTTCAATTTTAAACTACTGCCTCTGCCATTCCAAGAATAAAGCGATCAAGATAAATGCATTTGTGTCTATAAATAAAAAATGTATAAAATATGAACAGTGATTCAACTGTTGGATGCCTGAAGGATCACTTCTTTGTAAAAGATTGCAGTTAATAAAAACGTCTAGGCATTATAAAGAACAAAGGGCAAAGAGACAACTCAATTGGTTAAGTACCTTTGCATGAACATTAGGACCTGAGTTAACAGAACCCACACAAAAAGTGAAGAGCAAAATGACTTAATGGGTAAGTGTACTTTTTTCCAAACTTGAAGAGTTT
This sequence comes from Mus minutoides, assembly GCA_902729485.2. NCBI lineage: Eukaryota > Metazoa > Chordata > Mammalia > Rodentia > Muridae > Mus > Mus minutoides. The sequence continues at coordinate 152,614 of LR751242.1, forward strand.
ATTTTGATCCCTTGGACGCACACGGGGAAGAAGAGAATTGATTCTTATATTGTGCCCTTTATTTTAAATATGATACATGCACATACATACACACAGTAATAAGTACACTATTAAAAAATAAAATCTGGCTCTTTCTGCCATCTTCCCTCGCCGACACCATGGTGCGAATGAATGTTCTGGCGGATGCTCTAGAGAGCATCCACAACGCCAAAAAGAGAGGCAAACGCCAGGTCCTCATCAGGCCCTGTTCTAAAGTCATCGTTCGGTTCTTTTTTTTTTTTTTTTTTCTTAACCGTGATGATGAAGCACGGGTATGAATTCGAGATCATTGATGATCACAGAGCTGGGAAGATCGTTGTGAACCTCACAGGAAGGTTGAACAAGTGTGGAGTTATAAGCCCTAGATTTGATGTTCAACTCAAAGACCTAGAGAAATGGCAGAACAACCTGCTCCCATCACGGCAGTTTGGTTTCATTGTGCTGACAACCTCGGCTGGCATCATGGACCATGAAGAGGCAAGACGAAAACATACAGGAGGAAAAATCCTGGGATTCTTTTTTTTAAATGTAAAGCATAAATAAAAAGCCTTCGTGGAAACAAAAATCTGGTTTTAATAGCATAGGAGTATAATCTTATCAACGATAAGGTGCTAACATGTGGGCTGCTGGATCTTCCTGGCTGGGCAATTTGATCAAACTGAGACAGTTTCAAAAATCAAGGTGACAGACACCCTGAGGACATCATACAAGGCTTACTTCTAGCTTCTTTATATGCATGTTCACATATGCATGCACACCTGCACACAGGAACATTCAGGCATTTTTAAAATAAGTAAAAGCAAGTCTATGCCTAATTATTTTGATTTCCTAGCAGTATATTGACTTTAAAATCATGCCCTACCTTATGCGACTAGATATGTTAAAATCTGTTATTCTGAGTACATTTGCAGTAAATTCTGTTAACTTAAATACTAATTAAATATTTCTTCTTTATTTGTCTTATTTGAATTTGAAATTTAAGGTTGCTCATTATATAAGTAGTTAAAAGACAACATGCTCAATTTTTACTTTGTATCTATATAGATATTATTTTCTCTTTGAATAAAAAGGGAATCTCTTTTCATTTATAACTTTAAAATAATATTCAGGTAGAATTCTTGCTTTTCACAGTCATGTTTAACATTAAGGACAGTATCTTTGGTTTAGTGAGATGGAAGATAAAGGGGATTACCATAAGAACCTGAAAACTTGAACAATACCCAGGATACATGTGAAACTTGAAGGACACAGTCAATTCCACAGGGACTTTATGCATGCAACTCTGGTGTCATGGTATGTGCAATCTCTCCCATAATATTAAGGAAATAAAAAAATACTATCTTGGACTCTCTAGATTTTAACAAGGCAAGAAGGTTTGTTTCCCCATCAATAACTAACCTCCAGAGCTTAAGACCCCAGAGGTACAACATACAACTTGTCTTCCTAGTTAAATGAAATCTTGCCCACATTAACAAATTCACAAGATAACTATTTCAGTCTTCATTCACATGCATGCTCATGGTACTGTCTTCTGAAAGATTTTCCCACATTTAAAGGCAAAAAATAAAATAAAATAAAATGAAAGAAACCATTAGTACTGTTTTTAAGGAAACAGATGTCTGAATTGAATGGCTGTAGAAAGTCCTCACCTTGCCAATATGCCTAATGTCTCAGTTAAGCTGTACTCCTTCCTGGTGTATTTCATTAGACATAAAATGAGCGCTTTGTGGCTGACTATAAGTTATTTCCCTTGATCCTTGATCTTTGTGTTTTAAAATAGAGAAGAGACTGATTTAAATAGTTGATTTGGTGTGAATTCAATGATCTCATTTAAAAATATTCCCATAATTTGATTTATTAGCCATTTTCTGAACATAAAGAACGGTGGAGTATGTCAATTCTTGAGTTTTATAATTTTAATGTGGACTGTGGTTATGTGATGTAAGCAATATTTGTTTCCTTAACAGTAAGAATCAAAATTAAGAATAATTATTTCCAAGGACATGGCTCAATGGTAAAGTGTTACATTCACATGTCCACAATCCAATGCCCCCCAATCTGTGCACACTTAAGCTGAAAAACATATACCACACCCCTACATACAGCCAACACCTCAACATGAGCACTTTGTTGTGATGATATAGTCCTGCAGCAGTGTATTTGCCTAACACCTTTGAAGCTCTGATACAGAATACTGCACTGATGGATTTATAGATAGATGATATATAGATAGATAGATAGATGATAGATAGATAGATAGATAGATACATACATACATACATACATACATACATACATACTTACATACGTACATAGATTGTTGTCAGAAATGTTTTTATGCCCCTTTACCATCTCCAAAAGCCCCCTCATCCTCACTCTGTTTACTGTCTCCACAGTTGCAGAGAATGGTGTGGACAGTTCCTTGTATTTGTCTCTACCTCTATATGCTCATCCACACCCACTTATTGCATCTCAGCAACCTTCTCTGTTCTCTAATATGTCATCACCAATGAGGATAGTCTTCCATACTCTTCCAGCTTCTAAGACCATGTTTCTGCACAATTTGCATTTAACCTTTTCTCAGATTGTGAATAAAAATATGACCCTTTCTTCAAATTATTTTAGTTTCTAGAAAAGTAGGAAGGGAAGCCAAGCTGGAAGCAAAGTGTCTTATTTAGGGTTATTATTGCTGAGATGAAACACCATGACTAAAGCAATTTGGGAAGAAAAGGATTTATTTGGATTATGCTTACGCATTACTGTTCAGGACATGAACTGAAACAAGACAGAGAATTGGAGGCAGGAGCTGATGAAGGGGCCCTAGAGAAGTGATGTTTACTGGCTTGTTCCTTATGGCTTGTTCAACCTGCTTTGTAAAGCACAAAGGACAACCAGTTAAGACTTGATCCCATCCAAAATGGCTTAGGGCCTCCTAGTATCAATCACTAAAAGAAAATATTCTACAGGCTGGTCTAAACTAAAATGTTATGAAGACATTTTCTCAATTGGGGTTCTCCTCTCCTGATGGTCTTAGTATCTGTCAAGGTGACATAAACTAGCCAATACACATGAGCAATCAATTACCAGAAGGTCAGCTGTTAACTTACTATATGTCAAAAAACTTGATAAAAGCTATGGACATGAATAAATGTGTAAGAATCTTACATGCTTGTCGATGTTATTGTGAGAGGTGTTATCCAGTCTATGTTTAAGACACACTGATGTAAGTGGCTTATTATAGTGACCTCCTACCATCCTTCACACAACAAGATCATCTTACTGGTGCTTAGCAGGCTGCCCACAGCTGTTCACTTCATCATGATTGTGACACGTGGGTTCTAGTAAATTCCCAGGGATTTTGATTTACTATTATAGTCTACCATGCCAGCTTCTGTTGAAATAACTGTCTTTTTCTCATCCTGTGTTTCCTAAAATGGAAATACTAGTGTCCTGGATAAGTTTTGAGGTCAGAAAGAATTGTCCCTGAAATCTGGCTTCTCTGCTTTCAGACAAGAACTCCTAAGCATGTTGTTAATGGATGTTGTTTGTCCTCCAGTATTGGCATACTATAAGGATAATTTTGATGAAAAAGAGTAGCATAAAGATGCAACTTGTGTTGAGAAGCCAGCAGCCAACAACAAATAGGAACCACTTTTCTCAGGGTTCTCTCTTTTTTGGGGGGCCCTGCTTCTGTTTCTTATTGATACTGATTGACTGAGTAAGAGAAGGCAGATGTGAAGGACCAGTGAGTGTCCTGCTGACATCTGAACAACTGGCCCCTTTCTTTCTGACATCTTTTCCATGTGTCTCTACTTAAATGGATGTTGTGCATGTGCAATTGTGTCTGTGTATAAAAGTGTATGTATTTAAATGTCATGACCTGTGTGATGGTCAGAGACCAGCCTCAACTCTCAAGTCCTACCTCCCATTTTATTTAAAAAGGGATTTCATTTCAGTCCAGGATGGTTGCCCCTGGAGCTTCCAAAATATATGCTACATCAGTTTTCTCTCTCCCTGTAAGAGTGCTTTGATAACAGAGGCATCCTCCCAAGGCTTTTATCTGGGAATCTAATCCTAATACTTCATGCTTATACAAGTATGTTTCCCATTGAGACATCTCTTTATAGTTCATTTTATGTTTCATTATCTTTATCTACTTTCTGTCTCTTAACTGTAAGACCCCAAACTCATCTCTGATACCACTTTCTTCTCCTCCTCTAAAGAGAATACTTGACTTTGAGGAGAATGGGCACTTCTACTGGAGGTAGGAGAAATGACCCAGAAGTGCAGGACACATTAAGTGTGTGCTATGCTCTCATTAATTAAATGACAAAATAATTTCTCTACAGCTGAGTGAGGGAGAAAAAAAAGGAAAATGCTTGACATTTCACTTTATAGGAGGACCCTAGTGATCCCACATTTATGAACCTTATTTGACTTGGCAGGTTTACCTGTGACATAGGGCAATGTAGAAGGTACTTCAGCAAAATTGAAAAAAAAAAATCAGCATCCTAATATAGTTTAACACAGCTAGCAGGTAGATAAGTCTATAGGAACACTTTTAGTAATGAATTTATCATAAAATAGGAATTATGTTCATGCACTTTATCGTTACTGAAGAAGGAAAAAGAGTAATGATGTGCATGTATATACACTCAGACAAAATGCCACTAAGAAATGTACTTATAACGGTATCTTCAGGTGAAATGTGCCTCAACAGCTAGGAAGATTACTCAAATGGAAAAGCGCTTGCTTGGAAAGCACCTAAAACAGAATTTGATTCTAAAAACCTGCATAAGCATATCCAGGCATGGTAGTAGACACTTGTAATCTCAGTGCGGGGAGACTTGGACTGGCAGGTCCCTGGACATGGCTAGGCTGCTAGTTTGTGACCAGTCTCAAAAAAACTGTCTCCAAAAACAAACTGAAAAGAAGCTGAGGAATAACACCCAAGATGGTCCTCTGTTCACTGTATGAATACACACATGTACATGTGAACATAAACACGCACATAAATAGACATACATACAAAATATACGTCTATTTATGTGCAGATATAGAAAATTTATATTTATGCTTGTCACCTTTCACAAAGTGTTGTTTTGATATATTTATACATGAATGTATATCTTGTTTATATTTTATACATGTAAGTATAGAAATGCAGATAAAGGTGGTAAATTATCTGCTTCTAAATATAAAACTGAACTGTAGAATATATCTAGATGCATGTAAACACATACAGAAAAATATCAGAATGTGTTTCTTGTAACAACTAGTTAAAATATTTGGTTCTGATTTAGCACAGTTAACCTCATCTGGAAACTTGATAAACTGCCAGTTATCAGACCCATTAGAACCAATTACATTTTAATTGATAAAATTCAGAAAGCTGTGCATTAAGAAATCTGGTGGGTGATTCTGAATTACACATAATCATGAATATGTTAGAGTCAACATATAAGAAACAGATTTCATACACATTTTTTAGAGGCATATATATATATGCCTAGTGCTACCATATTGGATTCCTATGGAAAGTATTCATTAATATAATTCACTACTTATTAATGCTAGTCAGGTTAAGTCATTGGAGGATTAACTTCCCTGCTAATTTGAAAGGCTGCATTCCTGTACCAATTCCCAGTAGAAACTAGACAGTGGTTTAGGGACACTGAATTCAAAAGATCCAAAAAGCAGACGTATATTGAGCAGGTATCATGAGAAGGCAAGTAGGAATTGGATGGGAGTACTCCTATTTTTTAAAAAAATATATATTGACACCAATCCAGTCACAAAAGTTTTAACTTATAACCTGCCCTGTCTGCAAGATATACTGGGGCAAGGGTGGCTCAAAACTTGTGGGAATGTCTAACCAATAACTGGTCTAACTTGAAGCCAATGCATGCTACAACCTGGATTGCCAGAAACTGGAACCTGGACAGCCCAGAGACATAGGGTAGAACAAAGAATTTTTTTAAAAAAGGAATTGGAATGATTTCTAATTACATTTTTGATAGTCTGCTATACTCAGATTAGTATCTAACCCAATTGTCATTAGAGGAGCATTATCTAGCAACTGAAGGGAATAGATGTAAAGAACCACAACCAAATACTAGGCAAAGCTTGGAAACCCCAAAAAAGAAAAGAAGAAGTAATTGTAGGAGCCAGAGGGGTCTAGGACAAGAGAGGTATACTGCCCACAAAATTAACCAAGCAGGGCTCATAGGTGCTCACAGAGATTAAAGTGACAATAACAGAGAATGCATTGGTCTCTGCTAGGTCCTGTGCATATATCTTATAATTGTTTAGCTTTGGGATATTAGCAGTGGTAGTGGGGGTGTCACTAACTCCTGTACCTATTCTTGTGACCCCTTTCCTATTACTTGGTTGCCTGGGTGAAGCTTGGTGTGAGGATTTGTGTCCACTCTTACTGCATCTTATCATGCTGTATTTTGTTGATATCCCTGGGAGGCTTGCTCATTTCTGAAGGGAAATGGATAAACAGTTTATCTGGAGAGAGAGAAGAGGTGGGGAAGGAACTCAGAAGAGCACATGAAGGAAAAACTACTGTTGGAATGTATTGTATGAGAGAAGAATAAATAAAAAGAAAAATGTATTTATAGTGTGTGTGTGTATGTGTGTGTGTGTGTGTGTGTGTGTGTGTGTGTGTGTGTGTGTGTGTGTGTTTGAAGACATGTCTTCTCAGAGGCCATAAGAGAGCATGAAATCCTCTTGAGCTTCAGCTATAATTGTGAGCCACTGGGCATGGGTACTGGAATCTGATTTCAGGTTCTTTGCAAGAGCAGGAAGTGATTTTAAATTCCTGAGACATCTCTCTGAGATGGAGCATGTTTGTAAACTTGGATCTGAGACCCAAGAGAATCCACTGAGACTTTGTGTCTGAGGTGTTCTTAAAATAGTATCTAGTTTATTGCTAGTGGCTGTACTTTGATCAATCAATGTTAAGATTCTGTCTTTTAGTGTGGTTTATGTTTCATTCTCCCATTTCTATAGGATGGTCAGAACATCCTTTAAACTGTCCTGTGACTACAATTTTGTGTTTTCTTTGCTTATTTAAATGCACTTTCATGTAGTTCCTCAAGGTTTGAAATAAGAACGGCCTTAGAGGGAACCCAAGTGTGTAAAGTACCATATGGCACTAAATACTTGTGCCATTTCTGGCTGCCAAAACTACTCTATTAAGCAAATATTATTAGGCCTTCCATATGCCCAATGCCAAGTAAGATTTTCTGGAGGAATCTTAGAACAAGACAGAGATTCATCTTCCCGCTTTGGTAATGTTGAGTTTAGCACGAATACAAACAGTAAACCAAGCTAGCTCTGAAAGAAGAGCCCTGCAGCAGACACTGAGAGTGGATGAAGAGTCATGTGTAGAGAGTGGAACTTCTGCTACGAAAGGCATAGTTTTGATTACATTGGAATAACAAGGGCACATTATCAGGGGAAAGAAATCAGACTACTTCATTGTACTGATTTCTTACTCTGATCCTTGACTTAAACATTACTGTCCTTTGATGAGAAAGACATTGAATTAATATTTTGTGGAGATTTTGAAATATTCAAATCATAACAAAGGCACTACATTTCTGCAGGTTTGAGAGTTTAAGCCTGAGAACTAAGAGAAACACTGAGCCCTTGTATCCTAGGGGATTTTAAAATAATATTTACTCCACAGTCTGTGGAGCAGATAGGCACTCATGCATCTACTAATTAGAAGAAAAGATGTCTCCATCACATGACCAGGTTTGTGGTACTGGAACGCTAACACCACCTCCTTATCATAAAATATCTGCCAACTTCTGAACAAGATCTCAAGATAGCTTTTCTCTTTAGGTTTTAGGTCTCTGTGTCTTGACAACAAACATTAGAAGGGGATGATGGTGCTTGTAAGAAAATGCATAGTTTTTGTTTTACCCTACTCTTCAGAAGAGAAAGAGTCAAGTGCATTCGACTCTGTGAACAGATGATTATGGGTGTTGGTAGATGAAAGTCAAGTGTTGAGCCCAGCACAAATTTAATATCAGTCATTTGCATTATGTTATATACTCAATGTTATACACATTGAGTATATATTTCATTATTTTCTGTTGCATCCTTAGGTATGAAGATTATTTTAAAGCAAAACAGCTGCTTTTGCTAGATTTTATATAATTAAAAAGGAGAATATTATTTTAACTTCAATGATCCTCTAAAGTAGCTAGCAGAGATTATATCTCTCTGGAGTTGACAGCATAACATGGACTTTTTAAGCTACTCCTGACTTTCAGATGCATATTTTATTCATCCATCCAGGTATCCTTTTCCAATAATAATTCATATGTATTACATGAAAATGTAATATCTATATATATAATGTATCTTAATTATATCTACCCCAACCCCATGTAGAAATCTCCTCTACTACACCAAACATTTCTTCCTCCCAACTTCATTCCCCTTCTTAAATAATTATTTACCACTGAATATAATTAATGTTGCCCATCTATGCTACACATAGATGTTAGATTACCCCCTGCAAGACAAGAACCTTACAGGTACCACAACTCTAAAGAAAAGTGATTCTCCTAACCAGGCAGACATCAATTACCAGTATCTCCTAAGTGTAGGTGGAGCTGTAGGTTCTTCCCATTGTATGCTGGCATTATAATTTCCTTGATGTTGTGCAAGTGTTAAAGCCACTGTATGCAAGAGTCATGTCATGTCAAAAGGGCAGTATTTCACACCATTCCTCTCCATCCTCTGGCTTTAGATTCATTTTGAACTTCTGGTACGATCAATCACTGAGCCTTGGAGGAAGAAGTTGCTATAGATGTTTGTTCTATATCTGATCACTCACTGCCATTTTTTATAAATCAGTCTTGTAGCCAATTATAGTATCTTTTTTAGTGTAATATTTGCTCTGTGCCAATAATTGTGGTAGGGGATAGGAATTGCCAGCCATAGAGAGTAAGGATTTGTCATCTCAATGTACCAGGCAGATAGAATTAATGTCTTTCTATCATCAAATAGTGAAGCAGTGGTTCAAAGGACAGAAATGAACAAGTAAAAATGTAGACTGTACACTATTTTGAAATAGTTCTTCCTGTTTTCTATTGAGGAACAAATGTTATATGCAGAAGTTTAAAGAGAATAAAATATACAAATGAAAGATTTGTGAATGTCAAAGTAGAATAAATTGGCTGGAATCAAAAAATTGGAAGAAATGCATTTCTGATTCAGAGGAGAATTGATGGGGGAAGTGAGGTATATTCATATAGACTAAAGATATGTGTGCAGGGATGAGGAGATAATTTCTGCCAGGAAACTGCTTGCCTTGCATGCAGTAACTCCTGAGTATAATGCCCCAAATCTATGGAAAAACATCAATACATGACGCTGTGCAATTACAATCCCAGCATTTGGGAATTGGAGAGATGTAGACAGTTGGGAATTGGAGAGATGTAGACAGTTGGGAATTGGAGAGATGTAGACAGTTGGGAATTGGAGAGATGTAGACATTTGGGAATTGGAGAGATGTAGACATTTGGGAATTGGAGAGATGTAGACAGTTGGGACTCGGTGGTTACCTAGTCCAGCCTGCTGTGAAAGTGCTGTGCAAATAAGAGAGTCTGCCTCTAAACAACAACAACAAAAGTAAAACGGGTAATGTGTGAGGCAAAGGATCCAAGGTGACCCTCTTACACACACACACACACACACACACACACACACACACACACACACACACACACACACACACATACAAACACACACAAACACACACACA